>JAOVYU010000033.1:957917-969021 GCA_025674565.1 Synodontis membranacea | reverse complement strand
TTCATGGTTAGCGGTTTCAATCATGACGCTAATTGGTGGGGAGTAGAAGCAAAGGGCTTTTTTTCTTTTCTTTTCTTTTCTTTTCTTTTTTTTTTTTGTTGTTGCCGGAGTTCGATTTTGGACTTGGTTAAATGGGGAAAGGAGTGCTCCAATGCGGTTCGAGAATTTCTTCAGATTAGTTTTTCAATTAAGGTTTGAGAACCTAGACAGGATGGCACCTTGCAAAGTATTAGCAAAAAAAAAACAACAACGTACGGAACGAAACACGATGGGGGTGGTGTTGAGGCGGAGCTACTGTTACCGCTTTTTATCTATATATATAGTGACATACGGTGTTGCCTAAAATCCACAAAGGTCATCTAATGGACTTGTTTTTTTTTAATCCCTTTGCGGAGAATCAGACGTACAAGTCCCTGTGCAGGTTGTTGCCTTAAAGAAGATGATAACGTCTGGGAATTATTACAAATGTCAGCCAATGTTCTAGCCAATCATATTTGGGAACTCAACAGCGGCGTGGTATAACTGGATATTTCAGGACAGCGTGGAAGGAAACGGTTTCGGCGAGACAGCTGGATTTCGTCTTCGGTTTTTGAAGTGACAAGCAAGGAATGTGCTTTTGTTATGGGAAAGCAACTGGTAGCCAAGGGTCAAAGGTGATCCCAGGTCATGTTCAAATAAGCATTTCTTTGATTCTTTTGAAATTTGGAACAATTCATTGTGAAGCCTCCGAATGTTTATTTTTTCCAGGTTTTATTGTTCGTCTCTTTTGATATATTACCAGTACGCCTACACGAAGGGCTACGGGGATATAAAAATCACGTACTGGACCCTGAACGAAGGCATACAAGTTTTATGTGACCAGGAATCGTTCGCTTCTTTTGCAGGTATGACTTCATTGAGATTCGAGATGGGAATTCAGACTCGTCTGAACTCCTGGGGAGGCACTGCAGCAACATCGCTCCCCCGGCCATCATCTCCTCTGGCCCCGTTGTCCACATCAAGTTCGTCTCCGATTACGCTCACCAGGGTGCCGGGTTCTCGCTGCGTTACGAGATCCACAAGACCGGTAAGTGAACTTCACCGTCCCCTTTAGGGTTTTTATTACTAGACATGAACAAAAAAGCGTTTGCCCAGACCATAGGTTTGAATTCTGACAATGCTTCTGCCACTTGAGTGCAAAGGTGCAAAACTATCTTTGTTTTAAGAAAGTGCGAGGAACCTGGAGAATCTGGAGCTCAGGATTGAATGCTACTTACTTTCTGGAAACGTTTGAGCAAATGGTCCGTTTGTGTCAGATGAGAAAGCTGTGCCAAGACATATCCTGTTCAAGTCGTGTTCTATAGCTACGGGCGTAAAACCGGAAAAAGGTTCCGAATAGCCGGTAAGCTTTCTATATAGATCCGGACAACAAATGGTTTTCTTTTCAGAAAGTTAGAAAACACTTTTTTTTTTAAATCATGCAATCTGCATAACTAGATATTTATAAGGGGTAAGATTTTTGCATGCAAATCTAAGATTTTTTTTTTTTTTACCAACTCCCTTGCTTTCAGAGTCACACCACACACACAAAAAAAAACCCCAAAACAAAAACAACAACAAAAAAAAACGTTCATTTCAAAAGGTCATAAGGGCTCTGGCCCACAGCAGTCCGCCAGTCAGGCGCAGTGCTACACGTCCGCATAAAATTACCGCAATGCAATCCCAGACCAATTAAACATCAAGAGAAAGGGGGTGATGAAAATAAACTGAGTTTAGGGGAAAAGGGAGGGGTGGAGAAGGGAGGGATGGGGGCTGGTTAAAATGCTTAACTCTTTTCATCCCTCGGCAAACATGCAAGGAATGCCCGTATAATTGGACTCTGATCTCCCGTCCCTGGGGAAGTGTACATTCTGTTTGTAGCCTGTGGATGCCAGTCGGGGAAGTGGCACAGGACAAGAAGTTACTAAGAGGAATTTACTTTTAAGAATAGAACACCACACAAATACTCTCAGGCATGTCGATGGGAACATCCAAACACTCGCCGTTAGGTAAAGGCTCCTGAGGGGGTTCTTGGGTACTTACAGTTTCGTCACTTCTGCTCTGATTGGATTGTGGAAACTCTGTTGTCATATGGACCTTTACATTACTAAAACAAGTTACCGGGCAGAATTTATAAATAAATATATAAATATGGTCATGGCTGACACCGGTGCCATCCAGAAACTCTCCTCAGGCCTTTTTGTTTGGGGTGGGGGGTAGTTACACCTTCCAAATTTCTACTGTGGAAACACTTCTTGTATGGACCTTTGTAGGACCATTATGGGTTCCCCCTGTACTGACCAAAGAAGTAGTTACAGAGCAAAATGTTTAGTTAGATACCCAAGGAACCCAGTTAGGTAAGGGTTCCTTGGTGGTTCTCCAGGAGTTTTGGCTTCTTAGCTTCTGGAAGGGGTTCTACTTGGGTTGGACAAATGTGCTGTTGTTGTAGGGGTCTGATATTAATGCAAAGGTTCCTCCTGGTTCTCAAGGTTCTTTAGATGGCTAACACTTTAGAAATTGGAGAAAAGTCATCATCATATTTAGCACTGGCAGACAACTTTCTGTTGCACAAAAAATTAAATATTTTTTTTTTTTTTTACAAAAGTTGTAGTTTGTAAATGTTGTTTTTCCGAACCTTTTTCATCCAACATCTCATACAATACATAGGATATCTCAGAAAAGTGCACTCGATGATAGAAACGCACCATCATGCCTTTAAATTGAAGACCTTCGAGTAGACCAGAAATGTACAGTAGGAATGACTCATCAGTGCTTCTTTGAAAGAGTGATGTCACTACCAAGCCGGCATTTTCTTCAAGCTCTGTTACGAGCCACTGCTCCTAACCGCTCGCATAATGTGGTCCATTACTACGAGCGTGATTGACGAACGCGAATTGCTTTTCGCCATTTTTTGCGGAAAAGAATCTGTGCTGTAAAATCTCCTGGCCCGCTGACAACACGAAAAGCGCGTGGGCGTACACTTCGGTGACAGAGTGAAGTGCGCGTGGGTGTGTTTGTGTCATCGTGTATGGTCGGCATATGTTCACTGTTTGACGGCTGTTCCCACTTTGCACGCTCCGGAGGGGGCGGGGGGGGTGGGGGGGGGAGAAAAGAAAGAAAGAAAGAAAGAAAGAAGGCTGTTTATTTTCGGATGTCGGATTTCAGGCCAAGGAGTTCCATGCAGCTTACGAGCTACAAGGAGACGGTTGCAGACTGCGAGGCTAAACAGTCACAATCAGAGTTGTTTTTTTCTGGAAGAAAACGGGGGGAGTGAGAGCGTGCACACTGTCTCTGTTTATGATGGGAAGCACATTCGCCGGAGATAGGAATCTTTCATATTAAGCAGTCCTCGAAGAGGTGTGCCTTTTCTTTACTTCTCTGGAAACAAGAACACCAAGTCATTGAACTCTCGAAGGATGGGGCAGGAAACCGACACACTCCACTACCATAGCTGGACCGTCTGATCCGTCTGGGGGAAGAAACTGGCTGCCTATTTTTTTAATTAAAATTCTGCTTGGATGACTGTTGTGGAAGGAACCGGTGGCCATCATTATCCATGTTTACTTCTGTCACATTTACTGTTCGTCACTAGTTTGGCAGAACTTTGAGCTGATGATTTTTTTTTTCCCCCCCGGCAAACTGGGCCGCAAATCTTGTGCAAATTGGCTGCATACTTTTCCCGGAACCTGACTGTGTGACTGGAGGTCATGACTGTAGCAATGGTCCTGGTGTAATGATGCAGGAAAAAAAAAAAAAAAAAAAAAAAAAAAAAAAAAGGTGCCACATTTCTCTTTCCATCACAGTTTGGAGTCATTTTAGACCATAAGAAAGCATCGATTAGGTCAGATAAACAGAATTAGGGCATTAGCGCTCACCGCCAAGTGTATTTTCGTGCCATTCTACATTGGCCGAGTGGAAGAAAAGCTTTGTATCTGTTTCAAGCTTCTGAATCTGTACGCATATCTGTAATCAGATTTAGCGAAGCAGATGTGGATGTGGCCGAAATCATAATCGGTCTCAAATATGGATGTTTGCAGGACTTCGAACAAGTTGCGTTGGTTTTAATTCCCAAAGAAGCAGCCTGACCAGACAGTTACTAATGATGCTGTCATGTTGAAATATCGAATGTGGTCATTGTTCATCCTCTGAACTTCATATCCGACCACTCGCATGAAAGCCAAACCCTCCAGTGACTTTTTTTTTTTTTTTTTCGCTGTGTCCTACGGGACTCCAGTCCTGGTGAAAAATAATATAGTGCACGTCCTGTTAGTATCCGTTAAGAACACGTCGTCTATTCAATTGGAATAATACTTATTTTAAGTATAAGGATATTGTGCATTGAAGCGATTCCTGGCGCTGGGTACCGCGCTGTATATTTAACGCGCTTTCACACAGCTTTTGTTTTCAGCTCGACGTGATTTTGCCGCACTCTGGCACGTCACATTTTTTAATGTAATTCATAAATAACTAAATATACTTTACTGGATTTGATCTGCCCGGATCGCGGACTATTTTGCCTTCGGTAGCAAATGGGAATTGGCAGATATTGGAAGAAAATTAGGTTAAGAAAATTCCCTGCTGACTTCTGAAAGCTCAGGGAAGGCAGTAATTAAAAGCATTCACGGCTTGAACCTGTCACCTAATAGCCAGACTAATCTTGTTTGTTTGTGACCCCCATTACTCATCCCTCTCTCTCGCCTAAACCTTTCTATCTTATGCCGGATTGTGCGTCGCGCCATACAGCCCCCGCCCCGCCCCAGAGTTCCTCAGTCCCCCCGGCCCAAAAGAAAATCCTACCCTCCCTTAATGCTCCCCATTTTCTGCCCTAGTTCCATCACGCCAGATTTTAACCCTCTACCATGAGTGCATGCCACAGCGATGCTTCCCCACCCTCGGTGACGTGATCGTGACACTGTTGCCATGGTTGGTATCGGAAGACTTCCCATCTTTAGGCCTGTTGGCACCGCCTTGACACGAGTGTCATCATATAAAACGAACATAAGATGGCCCTCCACCCTCCTCGCCAATGCCGCCTTGTTCACCCAGTGCATCACCCTGCCACTTTAACCACCACCACCACCACCACCACCACCACCACCTTGGATCACTCAGTGATCACTCTTTTGATTTTCTTCAATCCAGAACTTCCCACATTAACCGCCTGCACACTGTTGGAAGTACGACTCGGGACGAAATTCCTTTCCCACTCACCGGTGATTGAACGCATCAAGTACGAATTAATAACTGCCCCTGTTCTTTCATCTACCCAAAGTTGTATGCTCACTAAGCCAAGTTAATATACTCCAGGGATGTCAGAAGTGTGCCATGCTCTATATGTGTCACCCAAACTTCTGGGTCAGGCATCCAGTGAGCACCAGTCTTGAACGGATTGTTCTTGAACTTTTATTACTTTTTACTTCCTGAAACATACATCGTAGTTCTTTTGGATTTATGCACAATTTGGCATTGTAGAAAACTGCCAGAAATGTCTCCATGTGTAGGCCTGTACCTCTTTAACTCTTTTGAATTCAGTGGAATAGATAGTAATTTAAAAATTCTCCAGTTTAGTAAAGAACTGCTGTAGTGTTGGAGAAATATGAACCGCAGTCTTGGGAGTAGATTCAGGCCTTCAAGCAAAACATTCCTTATTAATATTAGAGCAATCATGCTTCCTGAGTAACAACTATTTTTTTTTTTTTGTGTGCGTGTGGTTCGGAGTGTTGTTCGTACGGATCCTTTCCCCAGTAATCAGCTATAAATCATCTGTCACGGACTAAAGTAGGGAACGGAATCCACCCGGTGTGTACAGAAACGCGAACTGTATCTACCAAACAACGAGCTATTTTTCGAGCCTTGCCTCCCAAGTGCCAATCTGTCATTTGTGGTGCCAGAAGCAGAAGGGGGCACGTCCTGGGCCTGCGGAGTGAACATGCACGTTTTAGCGTGCTCGTAAACATGAACTAATGAGCTCAAGCGTGCACGTATGGTGCCGTCTCTTGATGCTGGCATGCGCGGCGAGGTCAAAGGCGGGAGGCAGAGCAAGAAATGGGGTAATAGAAGAAGACTTTGACAGGATGGCCTAATTCTGGAGGGGAACACAGTCTGGCACTTTCTGTCCCATTAACAAAAGAGGGGGGGAAAAAAGATCATACGCATACAGAATTCCCGATTCTGATTAGCCGGGAGGACGGGAGTTTACGCTTTGTGGCATGACAAGTGAAAGACCGGAGAAGGACAGGAGTGTGTCCTGCTGTAACTATAAATGACTAATGTATTTTTTTTTAATATAAATATAGACTTGGAATCACTGGTATGGGAAATAAATAAACAAACGAACAAACAATTAGACAAAGGAAATAGCGATACGGAGAGACGGCGGGACGAGCGACGGCGCTATGTCATGGGGCACGATGTACTCGTCGTAGATGCCAACGTCCATATACACACCGCAGTAACTAAGGACGTGTGCTGCATCTCCAGGTGAAAGCACGGCATGCTGGGAAGCGTGTATGGGCTGTTCAGCTGCCAGAGCTCAGGGTGCATAAATTTGCATAGCTGATGAGCCACGGGCTGCCGCTGCCTCCAGTTTCGACTTGTTTGTTTTATTGTTCGTCTCTGCCTCCTGATCTCTCGTTCTCTCTCATTAAGCCTGCCTGTTTTCTCTTTCGCTCTCTCGTTCCCATTAGGATGTGTTGTTCTATCCCCCCCCCCCCCCTCCTCTCTGTACACGGAGCAGAAGCATTGGCAGGACCAAAAGGAACACTTGCGAACACCGAAAGGCCAAAAATCACATCCCGCTTCACTCGCGCTGCATTTTATTCAGGGGAAACCTGCAAAAAAAAAAAAAAAAGTGCAGGGTATAATGAACTATGAAACGGTTGTTTGTTTGAGCTGTGTATTGTAGAGCTTTCGTTGATGAATAATTCAAACTAAAGAACACCTGGTCCAAGACGAACGTTTACGTTAATACAAATAAACATGAAATGTGATTCCATTCGGGGGAAGAGCAGAAAACCAGCTGAAAGATGAAATGTGGCAGGGTTGTCATGTAGCGTCAGAGTTTGCACAACTGTCAGTCATTCCAGATTCATATACGAATCGGCTCGTCTTGCAATCATCCTGGAATATAAACGCGTAAAGGTTGTTAAATCCTGCGTATTTACTCCCCCCCCCCCCCCCCACATTTTGTTCACCATCCAGGTTCAGAGCACTGTTTCCGGAACTTCACAGCACCGACTGGCCTGATCGAGTCACCCAACTTCCCCGACAAGTACCCTCACAACCTGGAATGCTCCTACATCATCATTGCCCCTCCTCAGACAGAGGTTACCCTCACCTTCAAGACCTTCGACCTGGAGAATGACCCCTTGCTGATGACTGAGGCTGAGTGCAAATACGACTGGCTGGAGGTGTGGGACGGACTGCCCCAGGGTAAGCACCTGAACGAATAGCATAGCTTGTGGCGTAGGTATGGTGACGGATTGGGCCGGGTGGTGCCGCAAATAGGTCTCCACGCTAGAAAGGCTTATTCAGAGTCCAGAATTATCCAAAATGCAATTGGTAATGGAATCTAGAAACTATTACTATATAAGGTAGGCCAGGAAAAGGTTAAGGTTAATGTCCTATAGAAAACGTCACCATGCATGAAAGATAAATCTATGATCAGAATCATTCCCATATCCAGGAACTTAGCTATTGTTAGCCAGGGTTTCACCATATTGAGGTATTTTTCTGTTCTTACAGAGCGGGTGTCTAGTGTTCACTTTAGCCCAAGGTCTCGGGAATGCCGGTGCACTGTCACAAGTATCGACACTTTCACAAGGCCAGGAACTGCCTTAATGACTTCTTTCCTGTTTTTCCCCACCTCATGCTGAAGTCACTCCCCTTTTGTGCGCTCTCTCGCGAACCTCAGGCCACTCTTATCTGCGGGTGCTCTTCCTCGTTTGGAAGTGAAGAAGAGTGATTTATCTTTTTTCGTTTAGAGGGCAGAGATAAGGAGCGGGAGATGTTTGTGCCGGTGTCAAACGAGGCAAGCGCGTGGGTGTCAGAATGGTTCTGCGGATTTCGCTGCTTTAATTTATGGAGATCTAGCAGATGATATAATGCGGGTGGGCAGGATGCGTTACGTTTTCGCTCAGGGGTGATAGACGGGGCACCCCCATCCAACTGAGAGATCCTGACAAGTCTCAACAATCCAAAATGTAAACCGATGGTGGTCCAAATTCTCATGGACGAGGTGCTTCATGAAACAGCCAGCTGCATTTCCACCTTAAAAAGAAAAAAAAAAGTAGTGGAGGAACTCTGGTTGAGAACACAGGATAGGGAAAATAAACCCTAATTCAGTGATTAGTCATCTTTCATCACCTATCTTAAAGAAATAGAACAGCAATTCATGGCTGAGGTTTTTCTCGAATGGTTCCTGGGCACATTAAAGGCGGATATCACTTTTGACATCTGCTTTACTACCTTAACTTGGTCACAATGAACCCTGTTGATGTAAGTCATTTGGCATGTTTAACCACTTCCCTTGAGAGTAGCTACAAAGCAAATACACTTGTCCAGGCCGTAGCTTTGTTAAGTCCTCCTGGGTGGACAAATCATTTGCCCAAGCTCACAAGACAAGTAGATTGCATATCCAGTAGGCTGGCCTACTATAGGTCACTAGATTTGCTTTATAGATTGTGGATCCAACAGTTGGGCAGCACATTGCTCGATGGTCCCTTTAAGATCTGTAATCAGTCCTCTTGCGGCGTGCGAGCTAATAAGACCTGGCTTTATATCCAAATCAATAAGAAGTAATTTACTTTTGTATTAACAGGGTGTTCTGGCCCATATAGGCAAGAGCTTGTACCATTAATTATAAACACCACTGGCTGATTAAGCCTTGTTTCTTTCCTTTAATGCCCGAAAGCATTTCCTTCTCCTCAAGACTGGCTCAAGATTGAGGACCTAATTGTAGAACTTTATAACTGTTTGCAAAAAAAAAAAAACAAAAAAAAAAAACGTTTTGGTAGTATGCAAATGAAATGAAATTTGTATTACTGTTTTAGAAATGTTTTAAACCGTTAAGATCGCGTGTTTTCTTCGCATGGACTTACTCGGTTAGGACAGGGGACAATACCGGTTGTCCCACGGGACAGGCACAGAGCAGGGTGAGTTGGGCTTGGAGAAGGTTTGCAGGAATTGGCTCTATGATTATATAATTACTTTTTTTTAAAAACGTTTCCCCCCCCCCCCATCCATAGTTTCGCCACTGATTGGCCGATATTGTGGCATGAAGATCCCTCCGGAGATTGTGTCCTCCACAGGTCTCCTGTCTCTATCCTTCCACACCGACATGGCGGTGGCCAAAGATGGCTTCTCTGCACGCTACAACATGACTCGCAAAGACGTTACTGACAGTGAGTATGATGCCCTTGCGCCACTTTCGTTTATTATCTATAATTGCACTGTTTTAATAGAACTACGCACGGAATCTGAGAGTCCGAGTAGCACTGTGCATCATTTATCAGTTTCCTCTCTTTATTTTACTGAGTCAGCACCTTCCCCTTTTTCCTGTTTCTCTTAATGGCTGCGGAAGCAAATCTTCACTCGCCTCCGTTCTCTCTTTCTCCATTGCTATCAGTCGACATTGTCTCTTGTCTTCAGCGATACCACGATCTCATCCTTACTGTCGTTCTAACTGTTGAAGTTAGTGCCCTCGTGCCTGCCCTTCATTTTCTGTTTTTTTTTTTTTTTTTTTTTAGGAAGAAAAAACCCTTTCCTTACCTTCGTTACTTTTGTTTCTGTCGTCCCCCAGGCTTCCACTGCAACACGGTGTTTGGCATGGAGTCAGGAAAGATCTCAGATGAGCAGATTTCTGCTTCTTCCTCGTTCTACGATGGCCGCTGGCTCCCTCGCATGGCCCGTCTCAACAACGAGGACAATGCCTGGACACCTGCGGAGGACAGCAACAAGGAGTACATTCAGGTTTCTGTCACACAAACACCACTTAGCCTCCACCGCACTCCCTGAGCGGTGAACCCTCCAATAATCTGTGTGATGAATGAGGGCACTCCAAGAATACATGTGTAGCGGTTTGCTCCGGCACCATCGATTTTAGACCCCTGCCTTCACCTGTGCTTTCTGAATCGTCATGTTTGGTTCCTGGCGGATCTGATTCACCTGGTGCTGAGGCCGTTCTCCTGCACCCACTGATGTTCTTTCTCTTAGGTGGACCTGCACTTCCTGAAGGTTCTAACAGGGATCGCCACACAGGGCGCCATCTCCAAGGAAACGCAGAAGTCGTACTACGTCACCACCTTCAAGCTGGAGGTCAGCACGAACGGAGAAGACTGGATGATGTATCGCCATGGCAAGAACCACAAGGTAAGCAAAGCAAATAACCTCCTCAGAAACCCGCACGCCATGTCAGAGGAAGTGCTCGTCATTACAGCGAGAACCATACCGGGGGATGCGTTACTGCTGGGAAACTAAGCGGAAAGAAACTTCACGGGTTTAATTAGGACCAGAAGTGTGACTTTGAAATACTGGTCTATCCAGGAACTGCAAAGTATTTATTTTAATTGAGAAGTTTCATTCTGACAATTTGATATTATTAACAGATTCGCAGACTGTGAACAGCATTTTTGTCCGGATTTATAAAAGAAGCTAAAACACCTGGGAGGACGTAAAGTTCTGGAGCTAATGGACGTTGTTGTAATGACCAGCTCAGTCCCAGGTGACCTACGCATTAATCTGTCGACAGAAAGATAGTGACATGGGAACAGGGTGAGGGATGGTTATCTGGCAAACGGGGGAAGAATGAGGCCCTTTGTGCGCTGATATCTCTGAAGGCCGTTCTTCACGCCTGTGCACTAACGGCCATAAACACACCTGCATGACCGGTCAGACACGTGCACCTGGGTTTGCAGGAGCATCAGAGGGGGGGTTACTGCGCCACTCTTAGAGTTGAACTTTTTTTATCTTTTGGCGCTGGAATGGTAGTCATGAATCAAAACTTTCATGATTGGATTCTTTTTTTTTTTTACATTTTGGATCGTTCCAGAATAAACTCTTCCGGGGGGGGGGGGGGGGGGGGTTTGGT
>JAOVYU010000033.1:934738-946377 GCA_025674565.1 Synodontis membranacea | reverse complement strand
ACACACACACACACACACACACACACACACACAGTTCACCCTTTCTAGCTAACATAATGGTATATTTTCTATCAAACACTCCAATAACATTAATAGGAAATCTAATCTAATGTAATTATTGTCTTTTTGCTGATACAGGTCTACATCAAGTGCTTTACAACACACACACACACACACACACACACACACACACACACACACACACACACACAGAGACAGGTAGACACAGACAGACACCATTCCAGTGAACATCATAATATATTTTAAGCCTCCTGTGGCAGTAGAAAGGAAATCTAATCTAATCTAATGTAAAATCAATGTGTTTCTGCAGTTAAGTGTGCAGCCTGGTGTCGTACACTCAAACACACACACACACACACGCACACACACACACACACACACACACACAGACTGTCACTGTCTACTCATCTGACATTGCTGTCACATTTAACAAAGGTCAGAGTCATTAGATAAGCTGACCTTTATACACTGACAGAGCCTCTTAAGAGGGTGTGTGTGTGTGTGTGTGTGTGTGTGTGTGTAGACGATCACAGACACACTATCCTTCCACTATCCACACTACCGAATCGACAGAAGCGAACGAGTCGATACGGTAAACAGTAAAAAGAACGAATGATCGAAGGGAAAACGACGAGGCAGGAAGTCAGTGGGAAACGGGAAGGAAGTAGAGCTAGCATGCTAGTGTGTTCATTCTGCTGGGTGATCAGGAGCGAGTCTGATTTTTCCTGCAGAGGTGTGTTCACAGGGCTTCAGAAACAAACAAAACAGACTTCATCGGCTACCAAGTGAAAAAAAAAAAAAAAAGCGAATCAACTCCTAATCGACTCACTTCCGGGAAGTGAATCAGTCGTGTCGTGTATTATTTGCGGACAATCCCCCCCCCCTTCCCCTTTGACATGAGCAGCTGAACTGATCCAAATCACAAAGCTCTCAGGTTGTGCTTTTGCTTCCTGTTTTGTTTTGTGCATAGACAAAACAAAAGAATCGATTCGTGAGTCACGTCCTAGTACAACATACCAGAACAGTTAATTTTCTTTTGTATTATTGCTTTATAACGTGTAGGATTAAATCTCTCTCTCACACACACACACACACGCACACACGCGCACACACGCACTGCTCTTTCTCCATCCTCCTCGCCTCGGCGTATGAGTTACAGCTCCGGTGTTGTTCCTCTTCAGTGTGTAAAAGTGATTTGTGTCGGTTTGGCGTTTAGGAGATGGAAGGGACTGGAACGTTTCTCTCGATCTGTGTGCCTGTGCCCTTTTTTTTTTTTTTTTTTTTTTTTCTTTTCATTTAAGGTTCCTGAAGCTTGTCTCATTTCTCATCTCCAGGGCGTGCGCTCTTTCGTCCTGACATTATGATTCGAGACAGGGGTGTTGTGTTGGCTCTCAGACAAAGCTGTGCGGGGCTTTTCACGCGGCTGAATGATAAAACGGGTGGAAATAAATTTGTCTCTAGCAGTCAGGTGCATGCTTCGATTCATAAATTTCGACTACATTCTGTCATTTCTGGTTGGTTGTAGTTTTGAGTGGTTCAGGTATCAATAATGAACAAATTTCAATATTTAACTTGCGATAGTTAATTTATCGAAATGCATATTTCTAATGTTTTTTTTCTCTCCCCCCCCCTTCCTCTAGAAACGTCCACGGTTACCATGCCAACTTCCACGCTCGCGCGGTCTTCCCCTGCCGAGAGCAGCACGGCTCACAAACTCAGCTCCCGTAAGTAGGCGAAGAATAAAATGCTTTAATGTTAAACATTACTAAACATCTCGTTAAGGAAGGGATTACATCATCAATCTGAATTTGTAATAATGACCTATTAGAACGAGAGCATTATGGCCGGAATTACCGTCAGAGGTGCCGTTTAAGAACTGACTCTACCAGTTATTGTTTAAAAGATTACTGAAGATCAGACAACAAGTGAGAAGCGATTAGAATTTTGTTACCCAGCTGGCCCTCTGAGGACAGACTTTACTGGTGCTTGATGCAAAAGAGCTCAATCTGGCGTTCGTTTCTCCGATTCTCTTCCTCCAACCCTGAAGCGCTTTTACGCACTGCGAAGGCTAAAGCCAGAGGTTAGCGAAGGCTAGTAACGGACTCCCCAGCCCACGCAGTGCCTAATCGCTGCTCCAAACCGATATGAATTTATTACATCGACGTGCAAGTGGAGCATTTACTCTCGTTCTTTCTGTCTCTCTTGTTTTCCCATCCCTCCCAGCGACCTCCAGCACATCCTCCCCCTCTTCCATGGTCCTGTGCGATTTTGAGCAAGGTTTGTGCGGATGGAACCATGACCCCAACTCTGACATCCTCTGGGCTTTGCACACCTCCAGCAGAATCACCGCCCAAGGCCAAAGTCAGGACCTCTCTTTAGGCTCCAATAGTGAGTCTCTCTCTCTCTCTCTCTCTCTCTCTCTCTCTCTCTCTCTCTCTCTCGCACACACAGACACACAAAATCCTATAATCAACCACCCACAAATGAGCACACACTCCCACCCACACTAGCTTCTAAATTAGCATGCCTGTGGGTTTGCATTAACATACTTCTACACACATGCACATAAAGCTTAATACACAATCACTCAATGATAAGAAATTAACAGGCGACGTCCTACGGTGTCTCTTTTTTTGTTATGCGGTTAGGCAAAGTCTGGGATTGTGGTGCAACGAGTAGCATTGCTGCCTCACAACTCCAGGGTTTGAGGCGGAGCTTGGGTTTGTGCCTGTGCGGAGGTTATCGTAGTATGATATTAGGCTGTTTTCACAGTTGTTCATTTTGCTGCTTGAAACTAATATGCAATTATTCCCCATCCCCCTGCCCCTGCCCCTGCCCCTGCTGGTCTCTGTTCATAATACATTATTTGGTCTTTGTATGTCATCAACATGTAAGGAACCTGCAGCTTTTATTTACCAATGTTGCTCGGCAACGACGCAAAAGAAAGGCAAAACGATGAGAGAAATCGTGGGAATCAAGGACTGTATACCAGATCCCCGTTTCCTGGAGGACTAGGGTACAGTCCCTTGGTGCGTACCTGAGTTTGGAAAACAGTGTTTACGTCAATGAAAGGACCCAGACTAATGGATCAAGTGGAACCTGGACTACACCAAAATCATTCCAAGAGGGAAATCCAACCTTTGGACACAAAACAGATGAGAACCAGTATTTGGTGCCTTCAGTGGAGAGGAATCCATCTGATCGTACGATACGGAACCGTAAAGTGCATGGTCCTGTTATTCCATCCAGATATAAGTACTCCTGGATGAAATTATTCCGTCTAAGAACTTACTTACTTATTCCATCACACTTCATACTCCATGCTCCTGGGATAGGCACACTGACCAGATTGCAGGGGTACAATCAAACTCGTGATTGTAGACTTTGCTTGCCCCATGTGGATTGCGGAAGAGGTAACATCACAGCGATGGACACTCGGCATACTTTTGCTCTCCTCGGAACGTTCTTACCTTTTCGTTTGCTTCCTGCCAGGACGGAAAGTGGAAGTGGCTATCGGGCAAGGATTCTCTTGACAAACACGGAGTCGAAGTTCTAGACTCATTCATATGAATATGATCAAAGTCTTTCATACCTTTTTTTTTTTTTTTTTTTTTTAGGTTTTGCAAGAAGACTCCTTTCGTACATTGTTACAGCCCTTCCTAGCTTCTCTCCTGCTTTGTGAAAGAAAAGTGTTAAGACCCAGGATTCATACTTGACTTCAAAGCAACCGACTTCTGTGGAAATTTCTACACTTGTGTTTCAACCTTTCAGACTACCTCAAAGGCACATTGCTGCAGCCTTCTAAGTTCTTAAAGCCTTCTTGGAGAAATAATTATTCCTTTTGTTTGACCTGTCGTATTATTAAGAGATCCTTTTGGTCTGTATTTTTTACTTTCCTTTTCAATTGTATACTGAAGATAAGGAAGCAATTATCCTAGATCTTTTTGATGCGCCCTCTGTCTGACAGCTCGAGGTGCAAGAGGTATCCTGGCTCTCCATCATGTCACACAGTAACGGCTCGCTTTGTCCTAATACTGAAGGGAAAATCATGGACTGATATAAGGACAGGTGAAACAATTCATACCCGTCTCTACTTTTTTGTGGCTACTGTTGTGTATCTTATTCGCAAGTGATGGAAACAGAGAGCACGAGTAACAGTTTAACGCCATTCCCCATTACTGTAGCGGTGAAGTCGGAGCTCAGGTTGCAGACAAAGCTCTTTGTTTAATGATCAATCTACATCTCTATCTCTATCCTCAGTTATGGTCATGAGCTGTGGGTAGTGGGCAAAAAGAATAAGGTCAATAGCAGTTGGCAATGGGAGTTGAGGTTTCTATACAGCAGTTTTTCCCAACCTGTGTGCCGCGGAAAGTCTGCTCACCCCACCCCACGCCTATAAATCCCCGGTCCGTGATTTCTCACCCCCCACCCCTGTAGGTGATCGCTCGGGCCTATAAATCCCCCGGTCCTGCGATCGCTCACCCCCCCGGTCCGCGATCGATCGGCACCCCCCGTCAGTGTCGCCAGGTGTGCCGTGCGCTTTGTCTAGTGTGAAAAATGTGCCGTGGCACAAAAAAGGTTGGGAAACACTGCTTTACAGGGTTGCGGGGTTTAGGAGCTTGCCAATGCAGGAAAGATTTGGGGTAGATCTGCTGCTCCTCCAAATCAAGATGTGCCAGTTAAGGTAGTTTGGGGCACCTTGCAAGGATGCCCCTGGTTGACTATGGGTATAAGTCGAGTCCCCATGGAAGACCAAGGACCTACAGGAGAGCTTACATCTCACAGTCAGCTTGGGAACATTGGGGACCCAGGAGGAGCCGGGAACTGTGGCCGGGGGTACAGAAGTCTGGGCCTAGCTTGTTTTGCAGATGTTCCACAACATTAAATGTAACTATAAATAGCTAAAACGTATGACGTCATTCTTTAATAAACGGGTAACTGCTATTGTTGGCAGACTGCTGTGCGAAAAATAAAACACTTCGGGACATGCTGACACTGTTTCAGGAAAAGAAACAAAATTTGTGCCTTCAAATCAGACCACATCACACCATCTTGTTTTTTTTTTCTTGTTGTTGTTAATTATTATCCTATAACAGCACACCTTGCTGCGTTTTATTCCTTTCTTAAAGTGTGTCTAAATACAATTAGGAAGTAAATGCTGGCCCAGAGAGGCTTTCCAGCTCACTTATTCTTTAAACATTTTGCTCCTGCATGCTGGAAGTTCCCCCTTGGCAATCCTTTATTATTTCTAATATCCCTAAAAAGATGATACAGTAGTGAAGTTTGCAGACACTTGGGAGAAATTGAAAAAGAAATGAATACATCTTTCATTGTTATTGATCCGCACGCCTTATTTTTCTCATGAACGCACAAGGCAAATGCGTCCGAGGTCCGTGAATGGTTGTGTCTCTTTAGCGAGGTAGCGTTTATACTCAGATTCGTTTGTCTCACTGTCATGGTTACCGTCTCCAGGTTGGCGCCTGGTGGAATTGTTTGGTTTGTATCAACTGGAGAAGTGGGATTAATGGCAAGTGCTTGATTTGAAATATTACAACGGACATTGTAGATGGATTTGAAGTTGTGTTTACATTCTTGACTTCTGTTTCGAGTACTCCGTCGTTGACCAGCTGCTGTTATGTCTGCACAGGTCTGGGAAATTACCTATATGTCGAAGCGAGTCCCAAGACACAGGGAAAGAAAGCCAGGCTCTTCAGCCCAGAGGTGGGCCCCAACACAGGGCCCCTGTGCTTGAAGTTCTCCTATCAGCTAGAGGACGAGGGAACCCTGCGGGTGCTGCTGCGCAATCCGCTTCGAGAGGAAACCCTTCTCTGGGCTCTCCACGGCAGTCAGGGTTCCATGTGGAAGGAGGGACGCACCATCATACCTCAATCCCCTAAAGAATTTCAGGTAAACTGGAGTGATGTGTGCAAAATGGCGAAACAGGATAAGAACATTACTTACTACATTTTTATGGTGATAGGTGTATGTTCATTTGAGCACTTTGTTTCAATTTCTGATAGGTGGTCATCGAAGGCATCTTTGAAAAAGCAACCACAGGCCACATCTGGATTGATAACATCCACATGAGCTCCAGCACGCCGCTGGAGGAATGTACACGTAAGGGCTGACGCTTCGTAGATCATTTCCATTCCACATGCTTATCGACCACGCCTTCATTCATCCACGTTAGGATTGTCAAATTTTCTATAGAATATTCCTGACTACATATTGCAAATAAAAAAAAAATGACAGATTTTTACTCAAGACGGCTAAGTGTCACTGTAGTGTTGCTTCTGGAAATAAAACTATGACCGGAAAGCGGAAAGGGAGGGGAGGGGAGGGGAGGGGAGGGGAGGGGGGCGAGTGACATGTCGCTTGCCATCAAACCCAAAAGAAGAATCAAAACTAGGCCACAAAGCCTCACGGGCCTCCATGCTAATCTATATTTCATTATGTTCTCCTTTCAGTATTTGTAAACAGCATTCTCTGAAACCAGATTTACTCAACATCTCCAGTGGTTCGGTCAGGTCCAGGGATTAGCTCCGGTTTCCAACTGATCTATATTATGAAACCCAGATTTTTATGTCGGTAATATAAACCCGAATGTGCTTTCAAACGAGATTCCTACACAGCAAACATAATTCTGGCTGGAAGTTATTGTATAACAGACCGTAGATATGGACGCACATTGGAATGTCTTTACGTTTTTCTGTCTCTCTTACAGAACCGTTTGCTGCCTTTCCACCAGATCTGACCGGTAAGTGTGCTATTCGGCTATTAGTATAAACGGCATACTGCAGATCCAGGATCAGTTTTAGCTCACACACAATACACAAGTCAAAATGGCTGTTCAGGTTCTCTACCACGATAAGAAACATTGATCCTGGATCTACCTTTTTTTTTTATAAGAATTGCCTGTTCTGTTTTTGGTTGGGTTGGTTCGTGCACCACTGACCGGCATCCCTAACTTTCCGACACTGGTTCGCATGGATTTGGTAAATGTTTGTTCATTTTCTAACCTGGTTCGGACATATATATATATATATTTTTTTACACGAGTCAAAAAGATTACATCAGCACACACAAATTAATCGGCACTTCCAGCCTTGCGCAACTAATTTCCACTGTCTAGTTAAGAGTTTGTGCGGTGCACAAGACACCATCTTTTTTTTTTTGTTTTTTTTTAATGAGTTGCGATCTTCATGACACAATATAGCATCACATGCTTGTCTTTATTTATTTATTTATTTTTTATAAAAAGCATGTTAGAGACATCGTTCACGTCTTCTGGTCCCTAGAGTATTGTTCCTTTGTGGGTTTTTTTTTTTGGGTTGCCTGTGCTCAGCGCTCTTTTTAGCAAACGTTGCAGATCTGACAGGGGAAAAAAAAAACAAAAAAAAAAAAAAAACAAGTGCAACGTTGTGCCTGAACCATAGTTATTTTGAGTAACAGGACTCAATGAGGCCTGGCTGAATGTTCAGTAATTGGTTTCAGACATTGTGTCAGGTAAATTCTGCTGCTCCACAGCCCACCTCTTGCTATAATGAAGACAACTCAAGTAGTACCAGGCTTCTGGTTGGACTTTAGGGCTAATCCATAACCTAAGGATTAGAAGCACCCACCTTCCCTACACAAACAAAGCAACACACCTAAGTGAAATTCTCTTACTAGAAACTAACCCTGCTGGCTCGCAATTAAAAACACTGTTCCGGCAGAACTTAAAAGAAACCTCCACCCTGAAACGGTCGGGATTTGCTCCTAAAACCAAAAGAGCAGATGCTTTCTTTCAGCTTTTTCCAGCGATGCGCAATGTCAGAATAATGAAAGAGGTACAGGAGACAGTGGTACAATGTAGACATACAACAGCAGGGACTCAGATGAACAAGATGATGAACCAGAGTGTACAGATGAGTAGGTGATCGAGTTCTGAAGACTAATAAACTAAAGCACTGCTGCATCGCTCTCTTTTCTATCAGTTGGTAGTCGAACATCAATTTAAAAGACGGTTAACTAAAGTGACAGTAGACCAACATGGCGATGAAAGAAGTTTAAACTAAAAAAAAAAAGTAAATATCGGATGCCACTAAATGACGTTAATTTTTACGCAAGTGCTTCAGGGTGGATATTTCCTTCATATACAAAAGATGGTGGCTTTCCTTTTGGCATCATGCAAGTATTCCAAATGTGTATAAAGAGATAAAAATGCATGTTCCGCTGCTTGGACCCCTGATTTGAATGCGGCCCTGCATACAGTCCCCGAATGAAACCGCGTAGCTGCCCTGCCTTTAAATAGTCATGAAGAGCTAGTCGTTTTGGCAACAAATGTCTCCGGTTAGTTTAGAATTAGATCGCTTATCCTACTACATGATTAACCCTTTGATTCACTTTCATCAAGGACTAACCTGTACAGCAAGGACGTTTAGCTCTACTTACGGCTTGTCGGGGTCCATTTTTACTCTGCTATGCTTGAACAATGAGCCTCGGCGGTAACATGGGGTGTTGTCACATGTTGTATATCTCTCCACCAGGGGGAGCCCTACCAGGCAGGAGTGAGCCAACAGTAGATACCGTGTCAGTGCCACCCATTTCCCCCAACTGGTATTACTTCATGGCTGGCGGAGGTGCCGTCTTGTTCCTGGTCATTGCCATTGTCATGGCCATTGGCTGTCGCCGCCTGACAGCCAAGAGGAGCCGACCTACCATGGCCTACTATAGTCCCCACAGTGCTTACTACCCAAACGGTGCCATGGCCAGAGCAGGGGGGGGTCCTAAGTTGACTGTTTGGGTCGAGAAGGGGGATGGAAACTCCTACTGGTGAAGAGACTTGGTGTAATAAACGTTGACCTACTTTGCTGACACAAGGTCAGAGGAAAAGAACTCTGAAAAGTTGGTTTAGTGTAAGGGATGCCTCAAACGAGAATTTTTTTTTTTTTTTTGGTATCACCTCAATACCAACTGCTTGGGAACTGCGCAACTGAAGAGTGGACAGGAACCAGCATCTGCTCTAAACTTGTTGGTTTTGTTTGTGGGTTTTTTTTTTTTTTTTTTTCTTCGATGCACCTTCACTTGCGGGATGTGGTGTGACACTGTGAGTCTGTTTACCCCAGAGTACCAGCCAGTGGTTGCCTGGAAGAGCGCCATGTTGGAAAACGTTCCAGTACGGGCTTGAACGTTACGCGACCAGGTTGAATGTTCCTTGTGCCTGTGTCTGGTGGTAGCTCCTGAACTACCAAACCATCAGAGACTGAGTGGACATGGTGTCCAAGCCAACGACCTTAATCATAGATCCAAGACTGGCATGACGCCTTGTTAATATATTTCAGACGAGGATTGCTTCCAGCTGGTCCCAAATCGGGCTAGATGACGGAATGGATTACAAGATCAGGACTTCAGGACTAAAGGACAGATCTAGATGATGATTATAATAATAATAATAATAATAACAAACATAATAATAATGTTGTATAGCTAAATGTGGTGTCAACTTGTGTGAATTACAAAATGGAATGAATCTTGGGTAAATTTACAGCTGTCAAAATGCTTGCACTTTGAATTGAAGCTGGTAGTGTTTGTGAGGCAGTCTGGGAAAACTCGTTGGATGATGCCGTGGATAAAAAAAAAAAATAAAAAAAAAAAGGAAAAAAAATATTAGGCTTTTGGCAAACATTGAGATTTCCTGCCTGTATGATACTTACCATACCATAAGTGTATTACATTGAAATTTACCAAAAAAAAAAAAATGGCATTTCTTACTTTATATTCTTGCCTTCATGTCTTCCTCTAAAGAGTCAGTTTAACAAACACGTCAACAGTGTGAAAAGACGTTCAGACCTCTCTGGCCAAGTGCAATTTCCTCCCCCAGTCAGTGTCAAACTTTGGACAGCTGTGTGCCATAGTGAAATGTCCCCGAATTGATTCAATTTCAGATACTGGCTGTCAAATTTCCAACCATGCTCCTACACCACAATCCTTAAATGTAATGTTCTCCCTTTTTTTTTTTACACTTTAAAACACTGGAACTTCACTAGTCGTGGAGATACAGGCTTGAACATGACTACGAAGATATTTCTACATATAGATATAACTATATATAAAATAGAAGGGGTTTCCCAGACCGCCACACTGTATACGATTTCTTTGTTTACTATTGAGTCGAAAGCCGAATGTCAATGGACCATTTCTAATGAGTGTGTTGATGCTTGAGGAAGCTGGGCTGTGATACAATCGAGCATGCATGTGTACAATTTTGCATATTCTTCAGGCTCAGGTTCAGTGATTGTAATGAGGGACAGCAAGAACCTTACAGAATAAGAACAAGAACAACAACAACAACAACAAAAATCACATTTCATACTGTATGTTCGGTCAAAGTTAAGCTAGTTAACATTAATATTCATTGAGTTAATCTGGAAGAACATTTTCATTGCGATATCTCTCCACTTCAAGACAGAGTTTTGCATTTTTTTAAATTTTTTTTTTTTTATGCCTGTTCCTCAAATTTCACAGCAGAACTCCGGTCAAATATCGCGTAGGCCCACTGGGTTCCATGCCAGAAGTGAGGAGGCGTGCATTATTCCAACCAAACGGCTGTCAGCGTTTTATTCCCTGCAACAAGCCACATAAACAACACCAGCTGCTTCCCTTCATAGCCTCGTCTTAATGAGGACAGAGAGAGACTGTAGCGGTGAAGGAGCGAGCTCAAGTGCACTCCCGACAGCTGGTAGACATTTTGTTATGCTCCAGGCCTCGGAGACTTCCTGAACAATGGATAGTGTGCGGCACCTCAACGTGGTTCGCTAGTTTTCCAAATAATGTTTCGAAATCTATTAATAGTAAGCCAGCACTGGTTAGATGACAGGATCGAGAGAGAGACTAATTAAAGCTTGTTTACTAGATCCCAGCGTATTTCCTAGTTCTCCCAGGTTTGAGTGTGTTTCCTAGCTTTCATACCTTTCATAAAAAGTTGCAGTGTGTTCCCTTGTTCCCAGTGTGTTTCTTAGCTTCCTAGTTCTGTGGTTTGAATGTGTCCTAGCTTTCTTGCTCTAGGTTCGAGCATGTTTCCTAGTGTCTTTTCTAGTTCTGATTGCCCCCTTGTCTCCTTGCTCCGTAAATCTGAGTGACTTTCCATCTTTCCCAAGTTGCAGTCCACCCAAGCCGCTGCCCCCCGTGTCCCCTAATTCTCAGTATTCTACTTTCCTGTGCGTCCACTGTCTGGGGTGCTTTTGATCAAATTCATCACACCAATTCAGCATAGTCATGCACAACGATCGATTGTGATTGATGATTGATCATGGCTCGTTGTTGTAAAAGTAAGCAGAAAGTGATGGTGGTAGGGTTATGAATGAAAAGTACTAACTAGCTATACAGTACTGTGAAAAAGTCTTACGCGTCCTATTTTTTTTTTGCGTATAAATAGTGTTATAAATGACATTTTATGAATTCCGCCTTATTGATTCAGTACAAAAACAATTCATATTCCCAAACATTACTTTTCCCCCAAAAAAATAAAATAATAATAATTGTAAGCATAAAAATGTTAGTTCAGTAAAGAAAGCAACATATGTAAGAGACCACTTTTCAGACACAAAACGCATAATGAAGGCTCCTGGGTTTTGCTG
>JAOVYU010000033.1:512162-531812 GCA_025674565.1 Synodontis membranacea | reverse complement strand
GATGTTTCAGGTCATATTTAAGCAGAAATGTAGACAATTCTAAAGGGTTCACAAACTTTCAAGCAGCACTGTATATAGGATCAGTGTACACAGCTTTACAACCATTAACGACACTCATCATCAACGCGTAATGTTTAAGTGGTAAAAAGAGAGGAAGGCGGACAAACACTAACCCGTCCAGCAGTGTTTTCTGCAGTGTTTTGCAGGCCACGATGGTGCCGCTCGTGAACATATGGAACATGATGACGTCCTCGCATCGCTGCATGAAACTGACGGCGGACGCATGCTCGAACGTCCCGTGGCGTGAGACGAGACAGAAACGCTGGAGGAGGCGGCAGTGAGCGAGCGCATCATAGAAGGACGCGTTGGCGCTGAAGTACGGCTGCTCCAACCTGTCGTGGCAAACACAAATACGTAAAGAAAAAGGGCAAGAAAACAGCTTGGCTCCAAGTGTGTGTGTGTGTGTGTGTGTGTGTGTGTTCACCTGAACTCCCGGAGCTGGGTGCAGTTTCTGAGTGCCTCCTGCAGAGCTGCCATGTAATTCACAGACTTTAAGGACCCGAGGTTGGCCAGAGATAACGCCTGAAGGTCCTTGCACCCCAGAAGGAGCTGTATGAGCCCAGTACCTTTCAGGACCCCTGGCAGGTGAGCCAAAGTAAGCCTGCGCAAAAAGCGGAGCTTTCCCAAAGCCGCCAACTGGGCATCTCCGACCTGGAAGGACCAGGGACAAGCAGCGGGATCCTTGCGCATGGCTGGTTCATACCTCGGCATAGCGGACAAGAATCCCGTTCCGATCAGCTCCAGCTCGACCAGATACGGGCAACCGTTTATTAGCGGGAGCAGAAAAGATTTGGCTAGGCCTTCCTGTTCTTCCTTTAGACCCTGCGTGCTGTCAAGCATCGGCTGGTAGGCTGGAACGCCAACGCGGCGATTCTTCTTCAGCCCGAGTAGCAGGGACTCAGAGGACAGTTTTGTAGCCAAGTCCGGCTTGCTGGCAGGTACGGGGGGCCCCTGTGAGAGCGCGCAGGCAGGCAGTGCTAGCGAACGGAGACGACCAAGACATCCAAGAGCCCCACAAAGATGTTTCTCAAGATTTTCCGGGGCAGTGTGATGGTAGTGTGTGGAGGAGAGATTGAAGTGGGTAAGTTGCGGGCATGATCGAGTAAGAGTCCTGATGCTCTCCGCGTCCACTTCCTCCTCGGTTTTACCGCGCAGGTTGAGGCTGTGCAGTGGTGAAAGTTCGCATCCGGCACCCAGCAACACACACAGCGGCTCAAATCCTGGAGTCGCACAACGTGACAGGTTCAAGTAGGCTGGACATCCGTATCCCAAAACCCGCCTCAACGCGGCGCTGTCTAACCACGTCTGAGGAAGCTGAAAAGCACGGACTGCACTTCCAGCTGATAAGATGCCCTGAGTTAGCAAACCAGCAGATGCAGGCATGGGTGGGGCAGGACCGGGCATGGCAAGAACCAACCCAGTGAGACCTTCGGGTACGCGCATGCTAAAAGCAGCCAAGTAGAGACTCAGCAATGCGCGGTTGACCTCTCCAGGGGCCAAGCGAGCAGAGAACCAGTGCAGATTATGGTAGCGGGGCACACTGCTTTGCCCCACTATCAGCTGGAGGTGCGCGCTGGGCTCGTGCCAACCCTCAGCCACCTCTAAGTACAGACTCAAGCTCTGTAGCGCGCCGCAGCACGGTACGACGCCATACGAAGGAGTCAGAAGGGTCTGTTTCAGTTCACTGAGCCGCGCCAGGGCCGCTTTGCCCTCATCGCTCAGCTGCTGCAGGTCAAATCCGATGCTGATGTCCAGCGCCAGCGAGCGCAGCGCCCGCAGCGACCCCAGAAGACGCGAGAGACGTGCCGGAGTCACACGCCAGCCGGACACATCTAGCCGGACCAGTCCGACGCAGCGGGTCACAACATCCAGCGTACTGGCAGGTAACCAATAGCAACCGCTCGCATCCAGAGTCTGTACGTCTCGGCTCAGCTCCTTCAGCAGAGTCTTCACAGCTCCGTCAGATACCTGCGAGATAAAAATAAATAACAATAAACCGACGTTGAAGTCGAAATGCAAATAATTGTGAAAAGTGTAAAACAAAGCACTCACTCGGTACTCTTTCTGGAGACGTATGTGAGAAACCAGGCTCTTGTCTTGACACAGAGTGTGAAGTTTGCGACAGACGCGGCTCACGCTGAGCACCAGGTCATAGCTGGGGATGAAGCTCAGGATGTGCAGTAAAATCTCATCCGAGAAGTCAGAGATGGACACAGAAGACTGAGAGAGAGTCTCCGGAGAGCACTGGGCCTGAAGAACGAGAGAGAGAGAGAGAGAGAGAGCAGAAACGCGCGAGGATGAGAGACGACGATGATCTTCTGCTGAAATCAGGAATGTGGGGATGTTTATCAGAAAAATGTAAACAATAATCAGATAAATAACAAAAACAGATGACAGTTTCCTGGATCAGCGCTGATCTGTGAGCATTAATCAGATCATAACTTATACTTCATGTCTGGTGTCTTTATAATGGTATCATTTTCTAACTGCACATATTCTTGCTTTTCCACACTCCAGGTGTTAAGTTTATTATTTACTCTAACAGCTGCTAGTCGCTATCTGCTACTTACCTGCTCGATTGGGTTCTCCATGTCGGTTATTTTATTTATTTATTATTATTTTTGAGAGATTAATTCGTTCATGTATACGTAATATATAAATATAAACCCATTCCTTATAATATTCCTTTTTTTTTTTAAATAATAATAATAAAATAAGAATTTCTTGATAACGTTTACTCTGTAGTTCCGCTGTTCTCTCAGAGGCAGGAACGTATTTACAGACGGACCAACTTCCGGGAGTCACACTGAATTCCTTCCCCCATTCGTTAGCTTAGTTTTATTTGTTTATTAATTTAAAAATAAAACCCAAGCCTGTACAAATGTTACAGTGACTAATCTTAAATTACAGATAGTCGCCACTAATTATTATAATTCGATTTGTTTTGTGAAAGCTGCGTGGAATTCTTTTATTTTAGCACTTTTAGGAAGGGCTAATGTGCTTCAGTGTAAGAGTTTCAGACCAACTGAATAAAATTAGCTCCTTAATGTACCAAAGCTTCAGAAATCTTGTGATTTTAAAGTATAATAAGGATTAAAATGATGTTGTGGAAAATTATGTAATAGCTCTTTGTTGTTATATAACAGCAGCTTTAAAATGTTGAAAATTATATCTCTATAGTAACGAGATGAAAAAGTTGAATAGCTTTATTCAACAAATAAAAACATCTCATCCATGATACAGTGGTGTTATCTGTGAACAGGAGTCTGATATTTACAAGTCTCAGGTGTCATCACTCTGGATCAAATTATAGAAAGACAGTTTTCTTTCAGAGATTCTCTACAGAAAGATACGCTTTTCAATTCAGTTCAGGTGTAAAGGATAAAACTGATCTGTGCAACTCTAAGTCCAACACTAGGCCTCAATTTAGCTTATATCTCCAGCACATATGCAGATTCTGGAAGGTGCTTCATTCTTGTGTGGTTTTTTTCACCATGGACAACAGTTTAGATTGGTATAAACCAAACACAAAGTATTTCCAGTAAAGCTGAAATGTGATTAATGAAGACTTTGCAGCACTAATAGAATAAACTGTAGCCTGTGGGAAATGAGAATGTCAGTGTGCAGAAGTTATGGTTGGACTTCTACTGATCAGCAGTGAGGATCAATTAATTCACAAAGTGCTCATGAAGCAGGGCTCAATACTGATTATCCAGCAAGTTAAAAAATAAATAAATAAATAAAAATCTGGCAGTAGCACCAATCAATTCAAACGACAGGTTGATATTAACGCACTTGTTTCTGTATAATTAGATGTGTTAAAAAACATTGTAGTCCTCAATGTGCCATAGTATTAAACTTCAGGCTTTGTTTATAGTAATGAAAATTACTGTAGGTTGTAATTCCTTTTCTATATTTATACTTTTATTACTAACATGATAGGCATGGAAGAAACACTGCTATAGGTCTGCTAATTAACACAAGCAACACCATTTCCCAAGCAGGAAAGTTAATTGTGTTTGCATATGAATGTTACCTGATAAAGAACATATTTGCTCTAGTTTCCCCCCAGTGAGGGCAAACTCACTTGCTAAATTACTCAGTATACATTAGAAAGAGGAAGGAAAAAAAAAAAAAAAAAAAAACGAGAGAAGACAGTTGAGTTTTACATGTGCACATTTTTATTGTTTTTCATGTCAGTGTACAGAGACACCTTGGCTCACAGATTCTTTACCCATAACCCCTAGGAAAGCTCACTCTAACAGGTAAAGCTATTTCCCCTTCCACTGAAGAACAAAAACAAATGGACCAAGTTTAAGGCTGAGGTACAAAAACGAGACATTGTAGAGTACATAATTTACATAATCACTAACAAGGTCATGTACGTCCCACAGTTAGGTGGGTGAAGAGGATGGAAATGTGTGAAACATGACGCTATTTGGAATGACTAAAAAGAAATGTACATTGAGTCCTCTTAGGGAAAGCTCCTCCCCCTGTAAGAAAAAAGAAACTTCAGAGAAATTCCGGTTTCCTCGTCCCAAGGCAGTGCGTCGTACAGAGCAGAAGCCATGCCCGCGTGGTCTTATCGTAGAGGGGAAGGCATGTTGGTCGTTTTTAGAAGCCGGCCCTCGGGGGCTCGGCCATGGTGTTTACAGTCCTGTTTAGAAGCACTTCCTGTGGACGATGGATGGGCCGGACTCATCATACTCCTGCTTGCTGATCCACATCTGCTGGAAGGTGGAGAGGGAGGCCAGGATGGAGCCTCCAATCCATACGGAGTACTTACGCTCAGGAGGAGCAATGATCTGGAAGAGGAGAAAAATAAAGAGTTTTGTACGGTCACGCCATGTTCTGATTAAAGTAAGCCCATAAGCCATCCTAAGAGGAGAAGGGACTGGGGGTTGGGGCTTACCTTGATCTTCATGGTGGAGGGAGCAAGGGCAGTGATCTCCTTCTGCATGCGGTCAGCGATGCCTGGGTACATGGTGGTACCACCAGAGAGCACGGTGTTGGCGTACAGATCCTTACGGATGTCGACGTCACACTTCATGATGGAGTTGAAGGTGGTCTCATGGATACCACAAGACTCCATACCTGAGAAAAAAAAAGGAGGAGAGATGAATTAGAAACTGAACTGATTTATTCAGAAACACCAAATTAATCACCCCAGAGTGTGTTGAAAGGTATTTCTCACCCAGGAAAGAGGGCTGGAAGAGGGCCTCGGGGCAGCGGAAACGCTCATTGCCGATGGTGATGACCTGTCCGTCAGGCAGCTCGTAGCTCTTCTCCAGAGAGGATGAAGAAGCAGCGGTGCCCATCTCCTGCTCGAAGTCCAGAGCAACATAGCACAGCTTCTCCTTGATGTCACGCACGATCTCACGCTCGGCCGTGGTGGTGAAGCTGTAGCCACGCTCGGTCAGGATCTTCATCAGGTAGTCCGTGAGGTCACGGCCAGCCAGGTCCAGACGCAGGATGGCGTGGGGCAGAGCGTAACCCTCGTAGATGGGCACGGTGTGGGTCACACCATCTCCAGAGTCCATCACGATACCCGTGGTACGACCAGAAGCATACAGAGACAGCACGGCCTGGATGGCCACGTACATGGCAGGTGTGTTGAAGGTCTCGAACATGATCTGTAAACAGAAAGGAGTTATTCTACCAATCAGCCTCAGATTGAGTCAAGTGTTGAAGCTTTAAAACAAACGGTCAAATTGCAGAGATTGTGGAAAGATCAGTTTGCTTACCTGAGTCATCTTCTCCCTGTTGGCTTTGGGGTTCAGAGGGGCCTCTGTAAGGAGGACGGGGTGCTCCTCAGGGGCCACACGCAGCTCGTTGTAGAAGGTGTGGTGCCAGATCTTCTCCATGTCATCCCAGTTGGTGACAATACCGTGCTCGATGGGGTACTTCAGGGTCAGGATACCTCTCTTGCTCTGAGCCTCGTCTCCTACGTAGGAGTCTTTCTGGCCCATACCAACCATCACACCCTACAACACAAGACATTACACATACATGTTAGTACACAAACACACACAGGAAGTGTGCTTTACTGAGCCAAATCTCTATTTAGGCACAAAATTGGAATTGTAAACTAATGAACGTGTTTGAATCTTGTTCTTTCAAGGGAACTAATTTGAGTGCAAAGGCAAATCTAGTGCCTTTACGTCATGAGTTGTGTTCATGTATGCAAATGCACACCATGCAAAATGTGTTAGTGCCCTGGGAAAGGGGGGTGAACATCACCCAGAACCCATGGTGCAATCTTAACATGAGCACTCTATACACATCTGGATTTAAAGAAAGATTCATTCATAAAACCCAAATCAGACCATAAAGTGATCCTGGGTAACTTGCTCTGGAAGAAACCTTCCTGGTTTATATTAATATTTAAACAAACATGTATACACTTCATGATTATGAAAGGGGTTTTATTTAGGATCCAAAAGACGTACCTGATGCCTGGGACGTCCGACGATGGAAGGGAAGACAGCGCGAGGAGCATCATCTCCAGCGAAACCGGCTTTGCACATACCGGAGCCATTGTCAACAACCAGAGCAGCGATTTCCTCATCCATGGCTGTTTGGGGAATAAAAATAAACTTTAAATTATAAAGTTACATTTATTACCAAAAAAAAACCCAACAAACCCTACAGGAGTCTATCCTAACTAGGAAGAGTTGAGCATCCTCTTAGAAGTGCACACACCCTTCCTTTTTTACAGGGAGATATTTCAGATCACCAGCAGGGGGCGCGCATGCGCAGAACCCAAAACTGAGCGGTTTGAGACAAAGGAAGTGGCCAAGCAGACTCGCTATTACCTTATATGGCAATAAGTTCGAGCGGCTCGTGCGCTGCGACCACTCCCCATTTTACAGCTTCTTTATGCGCCATGCTGAAAGAACACCATTATCCTTTTCCCCTCAAACATTAACCCTTACTCTTAAAAAAACAAAAAAATTACTAAATACTTTAACAAATCCCTCAAACACCTGCAAATAAGGACAGAACAGTACTTCCTCAGTTCTTTATCTTTATAAACAGAACTAAAATAAACTCACTTCAGAGGTTTGCATTAGGTAGCATTTAATAACACACCAGATGCACTTATTATCTTTCAGCATATGTGTATTATTAAAGTAGTTTTTTATAAAGGGTTAGGGTAAAGATGCCGGCTGAGGAGCATCAGTCCTGAGCCACACCCACCATTCAAACACCTACAACTCGAATAAACCCTCAGATCATCTCAGATCATCTGATATTAAACACACACACTTTTTACCTTTATAATAAATATAAAGCTTTGTAATGGTTTATACTCTAGAAATATATTCTATTATTACTGTGAGTAATGAAGTCATCTTTACAAAATATTAAATTAACACTGCCTGCATAACCAGCTTGAACACCACAACAATAATAACATTATTATTATTATTATTATAAAACAATAATAAGATGATAACAATAAAGCGCGTCTTACCGCTGAGTTAGATGGTTCTCAGGAGTGTATCAGGAGTAAGAGCGGCTCTGTGTGAGTGCACAGCTAAACTCAGAGTAGCAGCTGGAGCCGCACAGCGCCGCTTTTATACCCGCTCCGGCGGCCGGCAACTTCCATATAAGGTAAACTTTCGGCATCGCGCGATCTGATTGGCTACCCGTCACGCAGCTGGGCGTGGCCCAGTCCCATTGCTTGAAATTCAAGTTAAGAGATGATGAGCTGTGTGCTGCTGAGACTGATAAAAGACGAACACGAGATTTATTCACAATTATACATTATTATTATTATATATATATATATATATATTTAAAAATATAAATTGTCTGTATTTAGAAATGTAAACACTCCTGGTGCATGTTATTAAACGCGTTAAGTATTCATTAACCCAGGTGTAAACACTGTGATGCCTTTTATATATAAATGCAATATGTTTCTCATATAAAATACAAAAAGGTATTATATTTTCTGCAAAACAGCATCCGGAGTGTTCTGTGTTTTTATTATTATTATTTTTTATTTTCTTATTATTATTTATTAAAAATAATGCAAAGTAAAAGCTCAGAGTATTGTCTCGCGCTCTGATAGCGGGTCACTTCCGGGTTTGCAGGCACGTGGGCGTGTCTGATTCCATTCATTTGTTCAGAAGGCTGTTATAAGCTCTTCTGTATGAAGAACACTAAACTCTAATGAATATGCTTCATGCTCTAGAGGCTAAAATAAAAACAATCCTGGACACGTGTGCTGTAATCAGACGCGTTATAATGACAGGACATCAATCCTATTTATGTGGCAGTTTGCTAAATGTACTGCATCCACGCCCCCGTTGGTGTATATCAGGATCCTGAACCCAAACAGTCCTGATTTATGGTCCAGACAGAGGTGTGTGCTGGATGTGATCACGAGGAATTCATGCTCCTCCAGTGGACCGATTTCCGCTCGAATGATTCATTCTTTCGTTCATGATTTGCGGTTCTAATATGTGATTGTTGCTATAGTACCTGATCGTTCATGGGGCGCACAGCGTAGGCCAACGGAATTCAATCCTGATACAAATCCAATCAACTCATTTTACAAATCGGATCATTGTCCGATTGGAATGTGCCTTTCTTGGATAAAAAAAAAAATTGTAATCACAGATAAATTGCTGTTGTATAAGAAAAAAAACACTTTATTAGTGGAACTTTTGAGTGATCACTGTAACTCCATTTGGACATTATTTTCATCCCAAGAGTTAATCCTTAAAAAAAGTTACTCCTTTGTTTTATCATGTAAATCAGTACAGATTTATTAGTGACGGTCTTTTATTTCCGTTAATTAAAAACATGCGATAAGTGCAGGACACCGGCGCGAAGCGGACGCGTCTTGATTCACCCTGAAGGAGTTAATTTTGTTAAACTGACCAGCTTGTTAAACATGATCACACTTGCTACATGACGACTTAGAACGAAAATCAACAATTTGACACAAAATATTGATTTCAATCATGATGCGGTCCATAGCAGTGGTCCATAACTGGCCAATCAGGATCGAGTATTCAGATGAGCCATGTTAAAGTTTTCTATAGTCATGACCTAGTAGTTTACTTTATCTGTGGCTACACAAGACTACACAAGGCCTGAAGTGCTACGTGTGGAATGTTTACTATGTGTGGAATGAGTGACTGGGAAAGAAAAAAAAATCTCTCTCCAACTGATTTGGAATCTTGGAAAGCAAAAAAAAAAAGTCTGATTTTATTTGCCATATTGCCGCTAAAACCGTACTGACCGTAGACGTTAAAGGAGTTGTATATTATATCGCTTTTATTATCGATAATAAGCTGAGTTGAGTTCGAGGCAAAGAAAAAGAAGGAAGTCAGAAGGTCAAGATTCATGCTTTATGAAGCCAAATGTTAGGTTTGCATGCAGGTTATTCAAGCAAACGTGATGTGCCCTTAACAGGATCACATCCTGGATCATACACACCGACTCAGTCAGACAGATGACGACAAGGAGTAAGGATTACTCTAACCGGCGAGATCGAACGATTCAGCGTCCATTGACCTGTAATGACATCATACACATGACTAAGGGCAATGCTATATCTCTTTAAGAATGGGGATTGGCTCTTCATTAGCACTCCCTGTGTGTGTGTGTGTGTGTGTGTGTGTGTGTGCATCCAAGTATGTTGAGTATTCCACAATCAGTTTTGGTATGTGTTGCAGTTTCAGGGTTTTGTGGTATTGTCATTCAGCAAGTGTGTGTGTCTGTCTGTGTGTGTGTGTGTGTGTAGGAGTATCTATATTATAGCAATAACTGAAGGCCTTTTAAGGATTTTTTTCAAGGAGGGCGAGGCAAAAAGAAAAAAAAAGTTAATCTGAAATAGGAACCTCCTCTCTTCAAACGAAAGAGGAAGTCGAGCTTCTACTCCAAAAAGCTAAAAGTGAATCCAGTGCATTCTGTAAACGGTTCTTTCTTTTTTTGACAATACTTAACCTTTTAATCACGCTACAATAGTAGACAGACCGTGCACACTTCCCAAAAAACAAACAACAACAAAAAAACACACACCTAAATCCTTTCTTAGTGCAAATACTTTTAAAAAAGTAATAAACACCAGTTTACACTGAAATAAACACCAGTTTACAAGTTTATAGGTTGCTTCAAACCTGGGGAAAGTGTAAGTGTAGACGGTGTGTATTTTTGTGTTACAAGACTGTAAAGATTCAGAAAGGGAAACAGGGATGAAATAAAGCCTGAGGCTCACTTTAGCTTCAGGTTTCTTTTGTGTGGAAATTGTGCTCAGCCCGAGCATCCTAAAAACCCCTGACCATAGAATGCTAGCTGAATGCTAAATTCAGCCGATGCTATTGTGACAAGTATGTTCGATTATACAAATATATATATACGGTTATGGAGAAATGAAAAATTCTCTACAACACAAAATTCTCTGCAGTGTAGGAAGTGAAGAGAGGTGGACCTAGTGAAAGGCCGTCGCTTCCACCCCAGCTGGAAGTGAAATATGTAAAGTCACTTCCCCAAAACAGAAAGAGAATTGATGTAGCCCAGAAAAACCGACGATCTTTATGAAACACTTTATATAGTAATGAATCAAATTTAAATCACTGTGTTAACGAACGCACGGCTCTGATTGGACATCTGTTCACTTCATACTCAGATACCCGGACCCGGACCCAGACCCGGACCTGGACATGAAGTGTTTAAGGATCATGTTTTGAAATCCGTGCTTCATTCTTAGTGTTACTGTTCCACACACAAATCCAGGGTTGATTATTTTCCTCTAACAGCACATCACTAAAGTGTTCCATTCCTCATGCAGGCTTCTGTATCCATGACCACTTTATTACAGAACAATGAAACCTTCCTGTATAGAATATTACATCTAAAATAACTCTGCCTCCGAAACATTCATTTGAGAAATTCATTAAAGAAATCATAAATGCCCAGAATGTGACTTTAAGTAAAAAGGTCTTCAACATAAATAGGAAGGAGTTTCGATTTAAAGGTCACTGTCTCTTTAAAAACCAGCGCTCAGCTGATGACCATATATGGCGATCGCTCTGTGTGTCACGTGACTCGGAGCCGCGGCGCACCGGCGTCACGTGATTTAAGAAAGCGGAAGTCAGAGAATGAACGTTCATCTTAAACACAATTCGATTTGTTCATCATTTAAAATTATTATTATTATTTACTACTATATTATTATTATTATTACTTTTATATGTGTACGGTACACATGAACCCCTGGTAAAAAATAACGTGTTTATATCACGCGCACGCGCGCTTTGTCTTATTCATCCATAACCGTGTATAAAGCAGCGCTCATGAAGATCTATTCTCTTTAAAAATCCCTTTGTGATGTTTCAGTGGAGTTAAATAAATGATCATTAGGGGTCAGGTGACTGCAAAACCCCTTAAAAGGTAGAAAACTCAGATTCGGGTTTAGGGCGGGTCCAGAGTGATCAATCACAAACATCCCAGCCAATAGGAGCGCTCCATTTATACAGGTGAACTCAGAGTACTGGCTAAATAAGGAGAAGAGGAAAAAGAGCATTGCCTTTTAAAGAATGACAACTTCACAGCGCCACACACACACACACACACACACACACAATGGTTTAGGAAGGAGACTTGCATAACAAAACACTGAGAGAGAGAGAGAGAGACAGAGAGAGAGAGAGAGAGAGAGAAAGACAGACAGAGAGAGAGAGAGACAGACAGACAGAGAGAGAGAGAGAGAGACAGACAGACAGAGAGAGAGAGAGAGAGAAAGACAGACAGAGAGAGAGAGAGGGAGAGAGAGAGCTCAAAAAGTGGCTGTAAGTCGGCTCATGACGTCAGAGACAGAAAGAGAGAGAGAGAGAGAGAGACTTGTTATCTGTATTGAATCTGGTCACTTTAGCACCTCTTTTTTTGTTTGCTGCTGTATGTGTGTATATATATATTTATAATTTTTTTCTTTCTCTCCGTTTTTATCGTAGTTTATTTCCCACTTTACTTCACTCTATCTAGTGTTAAATCACTTATTATTTAATGTCAATGCTTTGGCAATACTGTACATGCTCACAGTCATGCCTATAAAGCTGTCTGAATTTGAATTTGAGAGAGAGAGAGAGAGAGAGAGAGAGCTCAAAAAGTGGCTGTAAGTCGGCTGATGACGTCACACACTAATTTGTGTACCTTCGTTGTGACGTCATGAAAAAGTAAGATTTGGCTTTTTTGGGGGGATTTGGAAATAATAATAATAATAATAATAATAATAATAATAATATTATTATTATTATTATTATTATTATTATTGCAATTCTATCTCTTTTAATCTTTTTTGCTTTTACAAAACTTCAGTTGTACACAGTTTAAATGCAATAGTACATACATTTCATGAGAAAACATCATTTTTAAACTCTTGCTATGGCACACGTATTTAAGCTGGTTAAACTCTGCACTTTTTTATTCGGATACTCTCAGATACATCATTCTGAAGTTTTTTTTTTTTTACTTTTTACTGTTTTTAAAGTGTACAGTTACGCTGACTTCACTCATAGAAGAAAAGCTGAGACTTGGCTGACTAGGGCATGGGAATGAGGTTATTGTGAAGATGACCCTAATTCTGAATGCTATATATCTCATTAATCAGGAAAGACTGACTTGGAAATTCCTACATTACACTTAATATTAATATTACACTTTTTTTTTATTACATTAGATTTGTTTCCCTCTGTTTTCTGTTTACCTAAGGCTCTTTAAGGCCTGCGGATGTGAAATGTGAGAATTTAGTAGGCCACTGTGAGAAATCTTTATTTTAGGTCTGTCTCCAGAGACGCGAAGCTTTTTCGATTCTGTCCCAGTTACGGACAGCGAATAAAGCCTGATAAATGAATCCTGTGGAGACCATCGGCACTGATTACCTGGTGCAGGTGTGTCCCACAGTATGTTTGAAGATGACTGACCAATGAGATCATACGCAAAGCTATGACGGTTAAGGTTAATTAAAGGCTTACAGATATGAATCTAACCACAAATATCCTTGCTCGTTCGAGTAGAGTGGTCCAGACTTTACAAATGACACCCAGTGGTACAAAATGACCTGTTGTGGGTTATCAGATTATCTGATCATCTGCAAAGCAGTATTTTTTCATACTGTATCATGTTGTACACAAACTCTTAAACATGTTTAAGAGCACAGCGCTGCTGAATTGTCCATTCTGACAGGTCTGAAGGTGCTCATAGGAATGGAATGCTTGGGAGGTGCTGTTATAGACAAATAATCAACGTTTGGGGTGGTACCAGTAACTTCATCACAAATCAGAGACTCAGCACAACTGTATTATGATATCATATTCTGCAGAGTTAATAGGCTGATTTGGGTTTTTGTTTTGTTTTGTTTTGTTTTTTTCTCCTAAAAGCGCGTGAACGTACACTTTTCTTCTCCTGGCAACTGCTGACGTAAGAACATAACGGTCACGCTGCGTCGGTGCGCGCGCTGGGCAGGTGCTGCGCGTTCACAGCATCCGACAGATGATACGGTGCGCATGCGCACTTGCTTTTTTTTTTATCAGAGAAGCTGGTAAAGCATCTCTCTCTCTCTCACACACACACACACACACAAAGACTCGTACCCAGGGACACATGCGCGCGCATAGCGACACACGGACACGCGCGCACGCCCAAAGCTAACGGTCACACCCACCCTGACTCCAACAACAAAAAAAAAATCTCTAAATCTTTAATAGAAAAAAATGGCTTCAGGTGGTTTAGGAGAGAGTACAGTCATCCAGCTCGGTCTGATCAATGCGGATGATAAGTATTTGACCGCGGAGGCGTTCGGCTTCAAAGTGAACGCGTGCGCCACGTCCATGCGTAAGAAGCAGGTATGGACGCTGGAGCACGCGGGCCAGGCGGGAGACTCCAGCTCGGTGCTCCTGCGCAGTCACCTGGGTCGATACCTGTCCGCCGACAAGGACGGCAACGTGACGGCTGAGTGCGAGCGACCCTCCCAGGACTGCCGCTTCTGCGTGGTGGCGCACTCCGACGGCCGCTGGTCTCTGCGCTCCGAGGCGCACGGCCGGTACCTGGGAGGCGCTGAGGACCGCGTGCTGTGCGCCGCGAACGAGGCGAAGTGGTGCGTGCACCTCGCCACACACCCTCAGGTCAACCTGTACAGCGTGGCGCGCAAGCGCTACCTGCACGCGCACCCCGGGCGCGGCGAGCTGGCGGCGGACCGCGATGCCCCCTGGGGCGTGGGCTCAGTGCTCACCCTGGTGTACCGAGACCGCCGCTACCACCTGCAGACCGCCGGCGGCCGCTTTCTCGCCAGCACCGGCGCGCTGGTTCCTGAGCCGCGGGGAGACACCGGGTTCACGCTGGAGTTTGGCGCGGGCACGGTGGCTTTCCGGGACTCCGCGGGGAGATACCTGGCGCCCTCCGGCCCTAGTGGCGCGGTCAAGGCGGGTAAAAGCGTCCGTGTGGGTAAAGACGAGGCGTTCGTGCTGGAGAGGAGCCGCGGACAGGTAGTGCTCACCGCCAGCAACGACAGGAACGTGTCCACGCGCCAGGGTGCGGCTTTTACTAACTGATCATAAAGTTCCTTTACTCAGCTTCTACAGACATCAGCCCTTTCATACATAATGTCCACATCTCTCTCTCTCTCTCTCTCTCTCTCTCTCTCTCTCTCTCTCTCTCTCTCTCACTCACTCATACTCATGGCCACCATTTTAGTAAAACAGAAGATAAATCACCTTCATAATCACTTCAGTCTGTAAATTATCACAATCCATCATTCTGATCATTATTAATTTATCATTTATTACCATTGATTATCATTATTCCCGTTCTCCATGTTTCTGATAAATATATTTTCAACCTTTTTTATATGAAATCCAAAATTAATTACAAACAGGCCTTTCTCAGAATTCTCAAAATGTTTGGTCATAAATGCAATGCAGAATTATTATTATTATTTTTTTAAATTAAGGAATACAAGTTTAGTCCTTATTTTTACACCTCCACACAGACAATCTGTCACTTTAAATAAAAGTGATGTTTATAAAAAAAAAAGTCCATAACAAAATGATGTAGAATTTGAAATAATACAAAACCTTAAAAGAATCTGGATTTAAAAAAAAAACAAACCAAAAAACAAAAAATAAAAGTTTTTGCTGGGTCAATGCTCTCTAGAATGTATATGTCCCGCCCCAGGGGGTGTGTCTTTGAAGAGTGTATAGTTAATAACACTGTGTGTAGATCAGATGTGTGTCTGAAATAATTTGTGGTGCTTCCAGGCGTAGATCTGTCAGCCAATCAGGATGAAGAGTCGGATCAGGAAGTCTTCCAGATGGAGGTGGACCAGGACACGAAGCGCTGTGCTTTCAGGGCCTGCAATGGGAAATACTGGAGTCTCACTCCGAGCGGAGCCATCCAGTGCACTGCGTCTGAAAAGTAAGAAACTAGAAATCCAGTCGAATTTAATAGATACATTTAGCAGATGTGTACCACTCTCGATTCTGATTGGTCAGATTGACTTCTTACCAATATATATATATTTATAATATCATAACTACACTTCATCTTACCATCAACGAGCAGTGATTATTTTCCTGTAACAGCACACTCCTAGTGTTAATCATTGTGCTCATTTATTATAGATCAGCCAGCTGCTTCTTTGACTTGGAGTGGAATGAAGCGAAGGTCACCCTCAAGGCCAGTAATGGGAAGTACTTAGCAGCCAAGAAGAATGGACAGCTGGCCGCCTCTGTGGACTCTGCAGGTGTGTGTGTGTGTAAATTTGTCATTTAAAATATAAAATTAAAATATTGACAAAATTGTTCACAGTCACCTAGCCACCATTCAGCGTTAGCTTGTTACCAGCAGGAAGCAGTAGAGATTTCAGGACTTTACCTTTCCATTTAGCTACTAAACGTTCTTTAAGTGTTACGATGATTCCCAGAAGCGTATTGTGGCGTAACTCGAGAAGCATAACTAGTGACCAGCATGTTGTGATTGCTGTTGTTTCCTGGTAACAGGTGAACAGGAGGAGTTTGTTCTGAAACTCATTAATAGGCCCTTAATAGTTCTGCGTGGCAAAGACGGCTTCATCGGCTGTCGCAAACAAGGCACCGGAACTCTGGACTCCAACCGTTCTTCCTACGATGTCTTCCAGTTGGAGTACAATAATAATGCCTACTGTCTCCGAGGTAAGGCTCTGCATTTTCTTTCTTTTTTATCTATTTGTTTGTTTCCCCTAGAGGTCAGTCCAAGAATCAACGCAGTTTAACTCAGTGACCACCAACCCTGTGTTCCTGGAGATCTCCAACCACAATCTATTCACTGCCTTAAGACATGAGATGGCCACATGGGCACGATTACACTTGGAGATAAAGCCTAAGATCTCCAGGAACAGGGCTGGTGAGCGCTGGTTTAATGCATGGATCAATGCACACAATGAAGCATAATCAATACTTAAGAAACTGTAACACCAGGACTAATCAGGAAACCAGAAGATAGAAGAAAAGGTGAGAAATACCTGAATACACTTGGCAAGACTTCGCAAAGAAGAACAGACAACATGATATAAAGAACCAAATTAATTTGCTGAACCATGTTAGAGAAACAAGGCAATGATAAGATGGGGGCGGAACCAAAACATGGTACCTGCTAGAAACATTTGTGATCGGAGCATAGTTTTGTTTCCGTGGTGAATAATCAGAACTCTCTCTCTCTCTCTCTCTCTCTCTCTGTCTGTCTCTCTCTCTCTCTCTCTCTCTTAGACTCAACAGGGAAGTACTGGATGGTGGAGGCTGATGGCGTTGTCGTGAGCAGCAGCGCCACTCCGGTCTACTTCCTGTTTGAGTTCTGCGATTATAACAGAGTGGCCATTAAGACACAACAGGGCCTTTATCTGAAAGGAGACCATGCTGGGGTGTTGAAGGCTAATGCACAGGGTATCGCTAATGCTACGCTGTGGGAGTACTAACACACACACATACACACACACACACACACCTGACTGTGATAACGACTTACCCTACGTTCACACTAGCAAGTGAGAAGTGACTCTCCATAGATTTTAGTTCTTACCTGCAGTTAGTCCCCATCCTGATCTCTCATTAAATATGTATAGAGAATTTCGGAAGAAAACTAAAGCTGGGAAGGAAGTCGCTGAGATCGTTGGTGCCTCTGGTAGGACCATGGAGGAACCGTGCTAGTACAAGACCGAGGAACACGTAAATCAAAAATGTCATTAGTGTTTACCTAGATAGCTTAAATATACAGTAGATATATATCTACTAACTTAGCATAAACAACAAAAAAAGCTGGACAGGCCACGCCAACATACGACAAGTGTGAATTTGCTAGTGTGAACATACGGTTGGAGTCTAATGGTATCTTGTCAGCTATTCAAGAACTAAAGTCATTGATACAGGATGTGTGAAAAAGCACAAAGCAACCGAACTAACATAGATAAAAAAAACACACACACAAAGCACAAGAAACAGACGAACTGCACGCTAAGATATTTCAGTATAGATAACTAACGAGGAAAAACGTTACGCGTTGTTTAAAAGCTTGCTGGTCATCTTTTATAGTTTGTTAAATAGAAACAATCCAGCATGGGTACTAAAGGTGAAACGCCGCTCTGTGTCAGTATCTGTATATGGGCGTGGCCAGTGTACAGATACCGGAGTGGGCGTGGCCTACCTAGAAGGCGCCGATAACTACGCCACTGGAAAAGAACTCCGCGATGTAGAAAATGTGAACAGTGTCTTCATGGTTTGTGAAAAGTTCCTCATCCTCAGCTACATCACTCCAGTTCATTCTTATCCTTACACTATTACATAAAATATTTTAACCAGGACCGGATTATCCGATTTGCTGCTGCTGCTGCGCGAGATTAAACGCTAGTGTGAATTGTTGTAGGTGACAGCAAAATGGCCTCTCTGGTTCTTTAGTATTCTGCATGTAGTGTTTATGACGCTTTTTTTTTTTTTTTTTAAATCTACTGTAAACTAGGTGCTAGTACAGACTACTAATGCTGCTAATCAGTGCGCTGGGCTGAGAAAGCAGCTCACGGCATGAAATTCCGAAATTCTGTTTTGAATTTCGGCGTTTTTTTTGTTTAAGATTTGCTTGTAGTTTTTACTACGACACGCAGCTCTCTTAATGACGTGATGACATGACACGTAGAAATACGCAGTGGGCGTGTCCCATGTACTCGCGATGTTTTCTTGGTAACAGTTAAAAGACATGGACGAGGTTGGTGTGAATCAGCAGCTTGTCCTTCAGAGATGACGACTATGTCCTGAACCAGAAACCTTAATGAGGTAACGAGGTCGTGTTTTAAATAGCAGTGCTGAGACTTCGAAAGTTCTGAGGGGAAAAAAAAAAAAAAAAACACTGCGCTTTCCTGATGACACGTACAGCCCTACACACAAACACGCACAAACACACACAAACACACACCCGTCATTTGTTTAACAGATGCACGAGGCATGTGGGGCCTCTTAAAACAAAGATTCTTTCAGAATCACATTTTTTTTCCTTTTATCGACTAGCGGCGCAGTCAGACCAGGACTCGCTAAAGACTCTGATGCGGCGGCACTTTAGTGTTTTACTCCGTCCTCCGTACACTCTGCTCAAACACGTCACCTTTTAAAGCTCCAGCTTTAACGCTAATACCGCCATCTTCTTGTCATCCCGTAAATCGATAACTAGCCGGGCCGCTGAATATCTGGAATCCAAAACAGTAACGAAAAAAAGGTCTGCTATTAAACATTATTGTCACTGCGCTAGCGCTAGCAATAACAATGACATCATCATTATCAGTGTTTCCTGAGTGTTTTGGCCTGAACCTGAAGCTTTCATTTTTGTGTTTTAAAGCTTTAATGGCATCTGAATGTAAGGGAGGGAATGTGATCGGTGCCTTTCTGATGTGAGAAAGTGGTAAAGAAATGCTCTCTGCTTTTCTGCCTTCATGTTCCATTTGTAAAGTCAAAGACGAATAAAAGTTTGAGTCAAACTCACACCGAGCGCCGTTTCTGTCATTAACCTTTAGTCAGAGGTTCGTTTATAGAGTCAGCCAGTCTGTGTTATAACCTTAAAGGAGATTAGCACGCTAACGTGACACAGTATTCTCTCTCTCTCTCTCTCTCTCTCTCTCTCTCTCATGCACACACACACACACTTCTCCTGGCTCAGATTTATGACTTTAGATAAAGTGTTGCCATGGAAACAGCAAGTGCAAAGTCACCAAAGTTGTGGGTGAGAAAGTGAGGGTTTGCATAACAAAATGAACATACACACACACACACACACAGCTCTCTTCCTCCTCACTTGCTCTCTCTTGAAGAGGTCGCATTGATAATATAGGCCAGGGTGTAACTCAAGAACTCCGCAGAACATGACAATTCGAGGTCATGCATTTTCTCTGCAGTGAACGCACACACACACACACACACACACACAGATTAGGAGACTTGGCAAGAGGTACTAATGTCTAGCAGATGTGCAAAAGGTAACTATATAGCACACACACACACACACACACATGGAGGAGGATTTTGGTCACGTGCTGCCGCCTAGTGGCTACAACCTGAATGAAAC
>JAOVYU010000033.1:428967-441879 GCA_025674565.1 Synodontis membranacea | reverse complement strand
ATTCAGAATCATTAAATATCGACTCATTGCCATATGAATCATACTGTATCAGATTCAGAATCATTAAATATCGACTCATTGCCATATGAATCATACTGTATCAGATTCAGAATCATTAAATATCGACTCTTTGCCTAATGAATCATACTGTATCAGATTCAGAATCATTAAATATCGACTCATTGCCATATGAATCATACTGTATCAGATTCAGAATCATTAAATATCGACTCATTGCCATATGAATCATACTATATCAGATTCAGAATCATTAAATATCGACTCATTGCCATATGAATCATACTGTGTCAGATTCAGAATCATTACATATCGACTCTTTGCCTAATGAATCATACTGTATAAGATTCAGAATAATTAAATATCGACTCTTTGCCTTATGAACTCTATCGTATTGGATCATGCACAAACCTGAGGTTTACGCTCTCAGCTCTACATGCGCCACGCCAATTCAATACTGAAAATGAATCATTTGCACTGAAATCTTTTCCTTTTCCCTATCATTATAACAACACTATTATATTTAACCATAAATATTGGCCATAGTGAATGAAACGAGATCAACTCATTGGTTCAGCAATCAATTAATTTAATCAATTAAATCTCAACAAACCGACTAGAGGGAAAGAAAAAGACTATACACATATCCGCAAAGCGGCTCTTATGATGAGCTGCTTATACACATTCAGTAAATCTGCTCTCAAAAGTCTTTCTTCAAAACACACACACACACACACACACACACACACACTTGCCAAACTCTTATATATTCCAAACTAAATGAAAAGCTTTGCTAGCACAGAGACTCTCCTCAAACAGGAAGAGCTAAATTCAATTTCTGCAATACGCTGTTATTTGTTTTTTTATTTGTTTTTTTGTCTGACAAATCGAGAACGCAGCTGCCATAGTGTGTGTGTGTGTGTGTGTGTGTGTGTGAGAGAGAGAGAGAGAGAGAGAGAGAGAGAGAGAGAGTAAAGATGAATTGTAATTGATATATTTATCAGTCTGCTTTTCTTGTATATGGAATGCACCACGTGTGAGAGTGCTGTTAGAGGAAACTAATCACGCTCATGTTGGTTTACGTGATCCGTTTTTGGTGTTGATTATTTCTGAAGCGATCTCCTCTTCCCTGTACTCTCTGCTCCGGTGCCAGTTTCTGTCCTGGCCCAGATCCGTTCACAAGCTTACACTCACTAGCACACTACCGTAAGCATTCAGCTTCGACTAAAAATAAACGATAATAATAATAATAACAATAATAATATTAATAAAAAGCCGTGCGTCCTGCTGGTGAAATGTTCCAGGCGGATGCGGTGCGGTCTAAGTGACACGCTGATGAAATCAGACAGAAGCGAACATGAGTCCGACTCTCCCGTGCTGTCCGTCAGCTCTGGCACGCTTCTGTTCCTCCCACTGCGTCTCCTTTTGTTAAGGTTAAACCCTGCGTCATGTCCCGAAATAAAGATCTTTTTTTTTAAAAAGGAAATCATGATGGGTGTGTAGAAGTTGAGATCTGAGAAAGAGGGCCACGTACTGTAACGAAGGCAACCAAACAAATCACACCTTTATGTTTTACGCAAAAATACAAATCAGGGGCTGAAGATTTTCATGAATGAAAGAAAGTCTTTATGTGAATGTAAACTCATTCACATGACATTTACGCATCTGGACTGATTGACAGGTGCACAGATGTTTCTGTGATCCTTTGGCCCCACCCACTCTCCCATCAACCGCACCTTTACGGAAAAGCGCTCTCCGCCCTCTTCCACGTACATGACCTCACGGGAGCTCTGATTGGACAGCATGTCTGTGATTGGCAGACAGGGGTTCACTCTCTTTTTATCGACTATAAATAAAGGAGTCATTTGCAGCACAGTGACCTGAGTGATGAAGGAACGAAGCAGTAAATGAGTCACGCAGCGGCGCGCAAGCTCAGTATGCACATTCATGTTAACGAACGTGACCTTTTCTTTGTCGTCTCCACTTTCATTTCAGCGCGACGGTGCGTTATTCTCTTGTTTTTCTCTTCACAGACACGTTCTGTTCATCAGACTCGCTCCTCTTCATCATCTAATCAAAACAAACCACTCGGCCCTGTTTCCTCTTCTCACTGCACCTCTGACATCAACTCTGCCTCTTTTTAAGAGCAATCGGTTCCTAACGGCCTGTGTGACGACCGAGAGAGCGGTGTGTGTGTGTGTGTGTGTTAATTATAATCACAGTGTCAAGGTCAGCTCTTAAGAGAGCAGTGAATAGAGTTCATGATTAACAAAGAAGTTACTCAAATTCATACACACACCCACACCGTTCTGACTAACGGAGGATGGACAGCTGACACTTTTCTTTCAATCTCACTCTTCCTGTTCTCTCTCTCTCTCTCTCTGTCTCATAATCATTTCTTCCTGTTTGTCTGTTCTCTCTCTCTCTCTCTCTTCGCCCTCTACCTGTCTTCTTTCTCTCTTTCTTTCTCTGTATCTCTCCCACCTCTCTCTTTCCTCCTCTGACTTGGCTTCTCCCTCTGTTTCTCTCCAGTCTCTCTTTGTCACTTTTTTTGTCTTTCCTTCTCTCTGTAACTCCATCTCTCTTTTTAGCTCTGCCACTCTCTGTCTCTGTCCTTCTGCCATCTCTTTGCTCTGCCTTTCTCTCTCTCCGTCTTTCTGCATCTCCCTCTTTGTGTCTTTCTTCTGTCCTTGTGTCTCTTCCTGTTTTTGCTCTGCCTTTCTCTCCATGTTTCTCCATCTTTCAGTCTTTTTCTCTCTCTGGAAAATTAATATCATCTCTCTCTCTCTCTCTCTCTCTCTCTCTCTCTCCGTCTGTAGTCTACTATAAAAAAGCATTGATGAAAACTTTGATGACCTGTCTCGTCAGAATATCCTTCTCCCAGCGTGCCGTGTTTTTACTGTCACACAGAGAAATGTTGTCAAATGTAATTTAGGTTCAAAGAGTGAAAAGAAGTGGCCTGATATAAATGTATATATCTGTGTGTGTCTGGGGGGGGGCATTCATTCTCTATTACTATCAGTGCCTAGTTTCTAGAATAATAATATAAAGTCTGAGAGAGCTTTATTGCATTTACCCTCAGACTCCACATCAGCATCACATGACTCCGTCGGTGGAGCCTGGCACTGCGCTCGTCTCTTGTGGGCGTGGCCTGTTTTAGACCTGATAAAGTCTCTTTTCACACACCTGTGTGCTGCTTCATCGCTTGCTGGCCTGAATGTAATGTAAGTTTGGAGTAAACCACTCGGGGGCATCGACAGGGTGGTGCAAGGAGGCTTGATAAGTGGAGTTACTGTTCCAATGTTACAGCTTCAGCTCTGACACTGGAGACTCCTTCCATAAACATGAGCATCTTTTCATTTGTATGGCACGTCCCTGTGAGTACGCTGTTACTACAGAAACGAGCTGCTGTTAGAGTGCCTCCTGACCAATCAGAATCCAGAATTCTGTAAGATATTAAAAGGTGAATACGCTGCCGTGGAAATGGCGTGTCGGGTTGCCGTGCTGATCTGATACGCGGTGAATCATACGGACATTGTGAGAAGAGTCTGACCGTTACACGCTCCTCACACTGATCTCCAGCATGTCATGGAGCAGAGCAGCACCGGGATCCCTGTGTTCTAAGACGGCTGATGCAGCTAATGGAGGCTTTGACAGCGACGTGATTAGCTGAAGCTGTGCCTGAAACGCTCGCGCCCTGCGGGACAGGGATCCCAGGGACCCGGCGTATCGTAATAGACTGTGAAGCGGGAGAAAATGAGAAATGGAAATCATTTCATTTATCCAGATTATCAGGAGTGTCTCAGGGTGATGGAAGAAATCTCTCTCACTGGGTAAACTCCGAAGTGGATTAGACGCTAAATCCGCCGTTCTGCCTGTCAGAGCAAAGAAAATCATTATGTACCTAGCATCTGTGCTACATGCCGTAACTGCGTAAAAATGGCAAAAGATGCTACGTAAAGATTTATTCCGATACTGTTTGCGCGAGCGTTTACGCAGGTAATGTGCTTTAAAAAAAAATAAAAATAAAAAAACGTAGCCTACTCGTGTTTATTTGTAAACTTCATGCTAGAATGTTTAGCCAGATTCAGTCGCTTTTTTTTTAATCGCCATTAATTAAAGAATTAAAAAAATAAACAAAATGAGTCAACAGGCACCCATAAATTATGATAAAATGAAACAAATCATGTAGTTATGACTAAAGAAATGGCGCTGTATGAAAAGAGGACGCAGAGCCGCAAACCGTAATTGTTACATTTAAATCTTTGCTATTTTTTAACTAGCACAATTTAGTGTAAAACCATGATGTCATCAAGTGTCCGGCCTTCTGCTCCTCCCCCGAGCATGGGGCAACATGACTCCCACCCTCTATTAGCACGTGCTGCAGTTCCCCTGCTTGGCCACAAGGGGCAAAAGTTAAATGGAGCTCTTTATGAGAACTTTATGGACGTTTTAATGGTTTTCAGGATTGAGGTCACACGGTGATACAGAAAAAAGCATTATTTATGAATGAATTGTTTCTCCAAAGCATTTGACATGATTAGAAGCTGTTTTCCGTAAATGCTGATCTTGGCACCGTGGCCTTCTTCACACTAATTGAGAAATACGTACACACCGCCTCGCTGGACAGAAATATCGATCATGACCGCTGGTAATTTATGTCCCACCTGCTGACTCGATCTGGCATGAACATAAATAACTGCAGGCTGCAAACACACACACACACACACACACACACGAAAATTATTACCACATAAATACAAAAAATACGAGGAACAGCAGCTTATGAAGTAATGCTGTTTCCTCGTGTATGTCCCACGCTACATTATTTTATTGTGCATGATTTATTTCTCAACGAGCAAACTGTACTGGAATTAATAAACGCAAACATGTATCGTTACAGATTTGCATCTGCTAAGGAAATAAACTGATAAACAGATAAACATTCTTATGATCACCTAGCGCTCGTCTTCTCTTAAACATGGAAAAGTGGCGAATTTCATTTTTGTAATTTTTCGTCAGCTAAGAACAATTTAATTTTTGTCTCATTTTTACTGCCATGTTACTTTGTATCACTTTATAAATACACAGAATATAACTAGTTATTTTTTACTTCACATTTAAAACATTTTTAAAATGCATTATAAATGCTTCAAAAAAAATCATATATTAATGAATAAATATTATTAAATACTTAATAAACCTTAGATTTAAATAATAATATGCCTACAATTATTATTAATTAGTTGTTTACATTTTTATTAATTATTATATTATATTATATATTGTTACATTAATTGTAATTTATTTTTATATTTACGAATTTTAGCAATAATAATTTGACACTTATTTAAAATGCAGCTGAAAAAGAAATACAAAAAAAAAAATAATAAAATGGACAAATAATATTATATTAGGTATAATATACGTCCACATATATCACTTTTATGCGCAACGTGTATCAGGTACTCTGTGTGTGTGTGTGTGTGTGTGTGTGAGAGAGAGAGAGAGAGAGAGAGAGAGAGAGAGAGACATGACGCAGGCTTATTGCACAGTGTGTGGCCAACCATTATAACAAAACCCTGCTGCTGCTCAAACACACACACACACACACACGCTCACGTATCCGTGGTGCCATTACTGCTCGGCTGGTTGCTGTATATTTTATGAATGTCCCCAGCAGTGATGTAGAAAATTGCACAAACATTGTTAGGATGTTGGAATTAGTGTGTGTGGCAGTTATTGAGATGTATGTGACAAGCGTGAGCATTTGTGTGTTTGAGTTGTTGTGTATTTCGCAGTCGGCTCCTCGGTTTGAAGTGGAAGTTGTAATGAAGTCTTCTTGAAGGTAAAGCAGAGTGCTTACTGATCTCCTCATCGTGTGGTGAGGACCAGCAGCTACCGCGTTTAGCTATCATGTAAGGAATTTTTTAAAATGCTTTCTAAGAACTTTCTAGGAAAAGACTCGGCATCTGGAAGGAATCGCTGTTCCTGCTGATTGTTTTCCACTGATGGATTAATTGATGACCTTCGTTTGCTAACGACAGGAACGCGTGTTCGCCAGCGGTCCTTCACGCGGCTGATGTGGGGAAGTCACTCTGACCTTTCTGTTACATTATCCTTCCATCTATTTAAGCCAGTCCAACAGGCATTTCTTTCACTCCGTGCAAATCAGGACCTTAAAACTGTGTACATTAGCTTCGCGGGTGGGAATTAGCGTGCAGATGAAATTAGCACGTGTCTCTGGGGTGAAGACGGCCGACGGCCCGCTTGTCATTCAAGGATATTAAGTCTTGCTGCATCAGTGACCTTATAATCATAATGACAACAGACTAAACGAGAGAATAATTCCACCTAATGCTAAAAATATATCCAAATCTAATGACATGTTCTGAATGAGAAGAAGTGGAAATGTCAGAAGCAGAACTCGACGCTAATGAGCCTGGTCAAATCCAAATCAAACAGGACGGACGCTAATGAAGAGCATCTATTTCAGACTTCTGACCTTGCTGTGACCTTGACTCTGTTTCTGGATCAATTCCATAAACCTGATCAGCTCGTCTACAAGGATGACTCCAGATAAATCCCTCAAACACAGGGAAACTCGGCCGTACGCACGGCAACACAACATCCCCCGCCACCGAGAGACTGCTGGTGCTGGATACGCTAAAGTGAGAGAAGAAATGCAGCTTTAATCACATCACAACACACAGTGATGAACAGACCACTCACAATCCTGTGTTATCAAAATACATTTTTCAAAATGTTTCTATTATACTTGAAAAGACTGTATTTAACATTTATTTATATTTTTACTAGTTTATTTAAAAAAATTTATACTTTTTTATATTTTGCTATTTAAAGGATTCAATGAAACTTTAATTTAATGTGTAAAAAAGATATTTCCCCCCCCACAATAAATAAAGCAAATGAAAAAATATACATTTTTATTTTCTATCAAAACTGTAATCTGCAATTTGAAAATGTTTTGAATGCTAATTTTTTTTAAATAATGTCAAAAATCTATTTATACATTTTTATAAATTTATTGTCAGGTGAAAAAACCAAACATTATCTAAAATTTATATTTAAATACTTTTGTGAGCTTTTATCTTTGTAGATATAGACCTACTTGTGAAAATTAATTGATAATTTGGAGAAAAATTGTGAAAAAATTAAATATGTGAAAATATATGAATAACAGAAAAATGAACAAAAGTTAAATAAAAATAAAAACATGCAACCCCCCCCCCCCCATAATCTACACATGTGAAAATCACAAAAGTAAAATATTTTACAGGAATGAAAACATAACGTGTTTAAAGCCCCCATGCTCATGGTCTCGTGACATGGTGCCGTTCCGTAATCTGAGTGTAAAACTCTTGTGTGTGTTTCTAATAACGTGTGTGTGTGTGTGTGTGTGTGTGTGTGATGAGCGTGATCTCTGTCTGGGGTGAAATTCCTCCATGGTAACAGCTGGGCTTACTGTGACAACACCCTGTCGATGTTGTGCTAACACGCCGGTAGCCGTGGCAACACCGCCGTGACACCATGGCAACAGAGCCGCTTGACAGAGATAAGCGGGATGGTTAGCACCGCAGACGTTTCAATTCATCACCTTCTCTCTCTCTCTCTTTCTCTCTTTCTCTCACTGCTTCTCTTTTTCTGTCAATTCCTTTAACGTTATCATCTCTAAAAAAGAAAGAAAGAAAACTCGACAGTAAGAGATAACGTTGTAAAGATGATGGCGTTCTTGTGTTTTCTTTTCATTTCCATGTGATGTTCCCTCCATCTCTCTGTTGTCCCTTTATGTCAGTCGCTCATTAGAGCTCATCTTCGTAAAACCGCTACGCTCACTCTGTCTTCGGGGGGCTAATCGGTTTCCGAAGCGCAGCCTCTTCTTTTGTTTATCCTCTGCTACGACTTCATTACCGCACCATCTGATGCGTCAAATATATAATTGAATACAAAGAAAACAATGATTATTGGGTGAGTTAAAAAAAAAAAAAAAAACCATGAATGCTTAACTTTCCCCAGTAAAGTCTAAATAAATTGACATTACTGCTCCATTTATCATTTTCCTTTAATTCCGTTTAGTCGTTCATCTAGTTCCTGTATAACGTCCTAGTTCACACTGCTGCCTAGCTAGCAAGATGCTTCGCTAAGCTAATGAAGCGAGGGATTAGCATTGTATTTTTCAAAATTGACGCTTATGTGTGTTATTTCAGGTCAAGATGTTAGCAAACATTAACGCTATCCTGTTCTAGCTAATGTTAATTTTTTGTGTGAGTTACTCAGGTTGGATTAGCAAAGTGAGCTAACTGCAGTAGCTACATGTGCTCAGCAGACAACACTGCTCAATGACATCACTGACTGAGTGCCTGAGAAACAGAGAAACCGCGTTTCAGGAAGGGGGGGGGGGTCATGATTCTGCGCGTGAGCTGTTAGCCAATTATGCATGCTAAGGGTCAGCCATTACTTCGGCTGTGTTTAATGTTCCCCCAAGCCCTCCTTCATCAACGTATGAAATGGAGCAGGACTCGGGGCACTAATGTGTTGTGAAACGCTGCCGATTCGCTCGTCCTTCCTCGGAAGGGAAAAAAAACAGGCTTGTGTACTAATTTCATGCTAAAATATTAGCACTACAGGAAACTGTCCTGAAGCTGTACCCTCAGTTAGATAGTTAATGCACTATTTTCTTGTTCATGCAATTATCTGATTACAGGTGAGGCATCTTGACAAAAGAAAGTGCACCCTCCTTCAGTTCCAGGGACTAAAAATGACATTGAAACCTGTTGTTGTTGATTTTGTTGATGTGTGTATTGATAAGGCTGAACTGAAGGGGGGGGGGTACTTTCTTTTTCCTCTGAACGTTAACATGGAGTCATAAGTTTGGACAGGAAGGCTACAGTTACTCTAATAGCCACTCTGTACATCCGTGGCAAGCAGAAAAGTATCTCAGGACACAAGAAACCTACAACAGAGCACCGAGCAGGACCCTGAGGTTACAGCGGGACCCGAACCGGAGATCTGAAGCTGGAATAAAGACCGGCTGATGTTTTTTACTCCATAACCACCTGGATCTTCTTCGCCTTCTTCGTTCTCGGTCTGTTTCCGAAGCGTTAAGGTCTCAGAATGATCTTTAAAAGCGGCCAGCGTGTAAAATGAACACACTCTCTGTGTGCGTCTCCGTGAGCTTGAGTCTTCTCAGACCGTGTGACAAAGAGCTGCAGTATGAGAGCGAGCGAGCGGAGGAAGCTAAGAGACAAATTAACACCGACTTCATCTGACATCATAATTACAACATTTAACCTAAGGGGCACTTCCCAAACATCGCTGTGTCAGCTGCATGAACGCGCCGCGTTGTACTTGTCCAAATATTTAAACCACTCAACATGATGGAGACGGTTTCTCTTTTCACCAACAGCTAGCATCACATCATCGTGCACGTCTGCTGCTGCAGCGGAAAAGAAAAGATCCCTCCGCTAACTCTGGAGCGGAGACACTAAAGCATGTTTCTGTTTCCTACCAGGGCATAAAAATATCATTATATAATACAATTCTTGTTTCTAACTAATGCAATATTGAGGTTTAACGCGTCAAAAATCGTACTGGATGCTGGAAGTTCCTAAATGATCAGTTTATTATTTTCTAAAGCTGTTAAAGGACCGCTTTGGTTTTGCTCATGTACATGACTAAGGCTAACAAAAAAAAAAAAATCACAAATAAAATATCCTGTAAATAACTTTACCATTAGCTAGAATTTGATTTGCTGGTTAGCCAGTTAAGTTAGCTGCTGGAGTTGACGCTAGTCCAAGCAGCTGACTGTAAAACGTCTGCACTGTTTCATTCATCGCTTTTCTGTGGTTTTGGAGCAGATAGGCGAAGTTCAGAACTCAAAATGGTGGCACCTCACACACTCACACTCACACACACACAAACATGAACTATGTTCTGCTTAAATGGAATACAAATCTCCCCCTCTCTGTTCACTCTGATCCTCTAGTGAGCATGTCAGTGTGTGTGTGTGTGCGTGTGTGTGTGTGGTTTATACCGCATACTTCCCACGCTCACTTGGACTCTAACTTGCATAAGAGGGCCTCACCTCAAACACACACACACACACACACACACACACTCCTCCTCTCTTTATCTCCCGGGCTCTGAACACCATCAAACAGGAACAGATTTCAAAATGGTGGACGTTTCTTTCTGAAATTTGGGAGATAAAGAAGTTTCTGCTAGACCTGCAAACAAACAAACAAACAAACAAACAAACAAAAGTCAACTACTTGTGTGAATTTATTGACAAATAATTAAACTAAAAGAAATCAGTGAATCAGTAAATTTGTGTCTCTGTCTATTTTATTTTTTGGCACAATAATTAGTTTTTTCTTTTCATAAAATTAAATATTAACCTTATTTTTTAATTGTTTATACTTTTTACTTTAAAAAAAAAAAAAAAAAAAAGATTCATGAAAGGAAAAAAAAACAGTCTTGAACTTTTCCACCTGTAGGATTTGTGTATGTTGTGTTTATTCGCTTTGGGGCTTTAAATAATAAAATGAATATTAAAAAAATATTAAACAGCGACTTGCTTTTCATTTTTCCCACAAAGGCTTTGACACAAACTAAAATAATTTTCTCTTTTTGAAATAATATATATCAAAATTAAAAAAAAAAAAAAAATTCTAAATATTACTCTTATTGTATTCGTTCATCTATCATTTAAAAATTCAAGTGGGTGGAAAAAAAAAACCAAAGCTTTTTATTTTGTTTTAAAAAAAAAAAAGAAACACTTTGACTAAAATTTGCTTTTAATTGTTTTAATATTTAAAATATTTTATTTAACAGTAATAAGTAAAATTTTTGTTGTTTATTTTAAAATAACATTTTTATAACAAATTTAACTATAGTATTTTTTAGCCAAGAATGTTTATTAACATATTTACATTTTTATTTGTAAGGTTTTAATAATTAAAATGTTATTTTTTTAATCAGTTGGAGTTATTTCAGTAAAGGAATATTTCAGTGTGAAGTGTATGACGCACTGCTGCAGGTCAACATTTGAAAATATTCCTTAATCATTTCAGAATGAATAAATGTCCGTAATGGTATCAATCGCAGCTCGTGGTCTCCAGATGCGACTCCTTTCGCTTGATCTCTTTCGACCGAAGCCGCTTTTATCCCTTTAAGGGCAGGTTTTAGTCTGAAGCTTGCGGATGAAATATTCAGTGTCCGATAAAACCCCGGATTCCAGCCTGAGGCGGTCTGAGGAGAGTCATGAGTGCACTCCAGCTATCACTCACTGCTGATCTCACACACGTTCTCACGGACGCTAAGAACCTCGGGGGTTTTCTTATTAAGGGTATAAGAGCAGAAAGACTTCGCAAAGGATTTCTAACACCTCAGTTCCGAGCACAACACTTTCTGTTTAAGTTATAAACGTGTATAAGAGGAATAAAACACTCCAGGAAGTAGGGTAAGGCATCTCTTCGCCTGGCTGTGAATGGTCTTGCTTTATTTCTGCAGGATTTTGATTTTAGCGTTAGTTTGTGAACCAAGCTGAGCAACTCTGATTGGTTCTGATACTCATCGCCAAAAGACCATCGATTCACAGAGTAACAGCGTTTCACTCTATTTATAATTACATTTGCACAACAAGAAAGTAAGCAACTTTTTTGTTTGTGTGTGTGTGTGTGTGTGTGAATTTGCTTGAGTTAGATCTATAAACTGGCAGGCCTGCTGATTAACGGACGGCACTGTGGCACTCTGAGCATTTGATTCGTTAGATTCAAATGACCTTTGTGTGTCTGAGACGTGCCACTTGAGCAGCACGAATGTTCCACCTGCAAATCAGAGGCTGATCTTCATCTCCTGGAAGCTTCATAATCTCCACACACACACACACACACACACACTCACACACACACACACACAAGGTCAGTGTGACCCCGGTGCATCTGTTTCTGCTCTTCTGCCTCCTTGCTGGTGGGATGAGACGGCAGCAGGCAACCGCACTTCAAAACCTTCTGCCCTCTCCCAACTTCCTCTCTCTCTCTCTCTCTCTCTCTCTCTCTCTCTCTCACACACACACACACACACACACATACACACACACACACACACACTCTGTACGGGGCAAACACACCGCTGTTTACTTCTACATGTGTCCGCTGCATCATCGCTAGCGTTCATTCAGTATACAGTATATTACAAAATGATCTGAGGGTCAAAACAGATAAAATAGATCAACGTATCCCGATGAAAACTGAGACCAATCAGAGGCTGGGGGCGGAGACTAGACTGGAATCAAAACAAAGCACAGATGTTTAAAGGGATTCTTCACGAGATGTATGGAAGGAGTCTCCAGAGTTATTAGCATCAATTAACAGATGGCAAGACTTCACAATGTTCTCGTGATAACCCTGCAACATTTATGAGTTCGTACGTCAGAAATAAAACATCGGCCTCTGACAGGGGTTTACTGATTATAAACAGACTGCTCCGTTTCTCTTTAAGACTTTTCCACTGTCGGCGTGGTTGTCGTCATGATCTGCGTCTAAAATTGAAAACTTGGACCTTCAAATCGCTAATCTAGAAGCTGGCGTGCAAAACAGAGATTCCAAACACTTATTCAGGTCAATGTTTAATACCTGTAGCGTCGTACACAAAGACATGATTTGAGACACCGTGCTATATCGCCCCTCTGTTTACTCTGGTATTGCACCACATAGACATGTTCAAGGTTCAAGGTTCAAGGTTCAATGTTGCTTTTATTGTCATTTCAACAATATACATGGTACAGTATGAAATGAAAGTGAAATGAAATAACGTTCCCCGGGACCATGGTGCTACATAAAAGGACTGGGACAATACAAAAAACGTAAATTG
>JAOVYU010000033.1:201517-213839 GCA_025674565.1 Synodontis membranacea | reverse complement strand
TCGGTGAGTGATTCCTATTTTTATACGTACGCCGTCATCAAATGGACTACGGATGGGATTGTACCAAATTCGAGCCACAAGTGCTTGTTCCTTTCCGCCCCGCACAGCAACCGCGCAACATCTCACACGAAAGGCAGACATTTTCTAAAATCATTGCTCGTTCCAAAAAACAAAACAAAACAAAGGTCGTTAGTGTTTAAATGTTTTGGAATATAAAATGTGTGACTTCAGGAAGATTCATATTTGTTGATGTTATGATATTATAAACCTGCCGCTACTGAAAATGACCAATAAGAGGCGAAAAGCTGGACAAAATGGTCACATGATTGTGCTTTGCCCTTGTCCTTCTCCCAGCTGAACGGAGTTAGATTGAGATCCGTGCCCTTTTTCTCTCCCTCTTTCTCCGACTAATGCATGTCTTCGGCCAGCCCTCTTTCCTCTCCTTCCTCTCCTTCCTCTGTTCCTTTCTCTGCTTCTGTTGCTCTCTGATTTTCCAATGGGCTGGCACATTCAATTTGCAATGTTTTAATGGAGAGAGAGAGAGAGAGAGAGAGAGAGAGAGAGAGGACACAGAGCTTCTTTCCTCTGTGAACCCTCAAGGTTGATTCTCTTATTTTTAGTTCCGAAGAAAGATAAAATCCCATCATGCCCCTAAGCAATTCAAACTTGAATGATTTTATTTTTCCAGAGCCAAGGACAGCAAGTCTGGCGTATGAGTAAAGCCCACGGCTGAGCACAATATTAATGTAATGTTCGTTTAATACGGCAATTAAAATGTAGCCTCATCCTGTATATGGAGTACTGAGTAGTTTCATGCGCTGGTTACTTTTAATAAACTCTGCATTGGTGCTGTTGCATCTGAAACGTTGAAATGACTCTAATTACAGTTTGCGCGGAGTCTCTGGATCTGGACGGTCTGGAAACGCCCGGTGTAACTCGCCGATGATGAATGAGTTTCTGAACGGCAGCCGATCAGCCGTAGAATGCGTTTGACCACATGGTTTCGCCTCCACTTGAGCCTGGAATGTAGGTCAATTCACGCGGTCGCTGAATATTACAGCTCTAAACGCCGCAATCGCACACAGGCTGGCCAATGTAATAAGAAACGTTCATCCCGAGATCATCTACAGACGCCGCTGATGCTCATCCGACAAAAGAAAAGCGCATTTACTCCAGACTTTATTAGCACGGCTTCAGTGTGGAAACTGAAATTGCTCTCACCCGTAGGTCACGCTAGTTTAAATGGGATTTACTTCTGCGCATAATAAGGTGATTGTTGTTGTTGTTTTGCTGGCTGTCTGGGGCTGTTTGATATTACCCAGGCTAATTACTTTGTGAATTCTATTTACTCCAGAGAAGATGTGGTTTTATGGTCCGCCAGAGTACGACTATGACTTCAGTTCTGCATTACAGCAACTCCAGACGCTACTCCTCCCCACCAGCAGGGGTCACTGCCCTGTGAATGTCTCGGTGAGCAAGAACTTAGTGCTCAATTCCACCTGCTGTTTCCTTTCCTCGCACACTTTCTCCACTTCCTCAGAAGAAGAAACGAAGATGCGCAGAAGCCCCCAGTACCATTGCAAAGTCTTGCCCTTCTGTTCTGAGAGGTATTGTTTCCTGACCTCCTTGTTGTTAACTCGTTCCTTGTTTGCTGTGTCTGACCTTTGCTTGCCCGATTACCTCAGGTTACTGGAAAATCCTCATGCACATGGACCCGAATCCTCTTTCTGAGTCTCCTCTGTTATACAGACACACCGACGGTCCTGCTGGAGATGCCTCCTGGATAATTACGGCGTGGTTAAAGTGTAAATCTGTTTCCCTTGTATCTAAAGTTCCTGGTTCTGGTTCTTGTTTTCACAGTTTGTTTCTGCTCATAATAAATGATCTGCACTCACATCCATCTCCGAGTCCCTGACGTACACAGCGTGGAAGAGTTCAAGTGGGGTGGGCGCTCATGCAAAACGCTGTAATATATCACAAACAGGAAAAAGAAAAAATGATGGACTCCAAAAAAAAAAGAAAAAAAGAGAATGCACGCAGAGTGATAATGAGTCAGTAAAGAAGCAGGGACATATGTGGGTGATCATTATCAGGAGGTGCCAGAGCGGAGTGAGAGCAGAAGAGGAAATGAAATGGAAAAGTCAATGTGGAGACTCCCGGGGTGGAGAATCTGTGGCACTGCTCGATTATACATCTGTCGACCTTAAACCGAGCGAGTCGGTGTCTCCGCACAGCTTGGTATACTTTTAATACGATTTATGGAGGGACAGGATTCATTCAGGCAGAAATCAGATTCCCTGCATTAACAGACAGCTTAATTAATGCATCCGATTTGCATCGCATTCTCCAAAACGTAAGTCGTCACGAGACATTTAGCTGCAACGCCGTCATCATGTTTCCCCAAATCCTTATCGAGCTTAACACGCGAGGTGAGGCTGTGAGTAAACATGCTGAGTTCACACCGCTGATGGAGAACTGATGAAAACGGTTCCTCCTTGCTCCTAACCTTCACGCCAACCTTCACACTCGTTCACGAACTTTGCTTCTGCTCGAGAAACGCACAAAAGACAAACGTGGAAAGTCTGTCGGGTTTCAGCCACGTTCATCCTGAGCTGCGAGTTCGTCAAACGGCAGGCCTGTTCACGCGCGCGCATAAGTGAGAAAGCTCTCAAACTCCCACGTGTCTACCCACATAGGATAATAAACCCGCGTAAGGGCCGACACAAACGTATAATCGCGCCTGTCAAAGTCAAATGGAGGGTTGGGGAACTCTGGGTCTTTATCAGGTGAACAGGAAGTGAGTGGAATTGATGAATAGCACTTCACCACGTCAAGCGCTCTACAATAACACAGGCTTGAGGGCTGTAGGCTTTATTCGATTTGGCTGCTTGGACGATCAATACGAGATCTGTAAGGAGATGTCACAATGAGCAACCAGGATAGGAATCTCATCAAATCTCACCAAGGAGGAAGAAGAAATCACTGACCCGTGTTATTAAGCCACGCCCTGTGGGTCCTTCTGGTCAGGCAGTCGATCCTCTAGTACCAGTTCCAGCAGCAGGCCTGCTAACGCTATGCATGTTTGTGGCAAAGGCAGTGAGCTTGTAATTATATAGATTGTCCAGGGTGGTACTGAGGGATGGATTTGTTGCCGTCTCATATATTAGCGTAACTACGGTGCAGGATGTTTACATCACGAGCTGGGATCTTTGGGATAATTGATTTCAAATGTCCAATTAAAGTTGCACGTAATAATAAAGCACCTTCAGGGTATACACGTGCAGAATGCTAATCAGTTCGGCAAGCAGAGAGGCCTTCATTAGCATTATTGCTTTTCGGAAAGCAGACAGCTGTCACAGCTCAAACCTCTGCTCGGTAAGAACGTCAGATCAGCAGCCAGAACGTGGCGTCTACCTGAAGCCAACTCGGTGCATCTGTGAGTCCGAAGGCGATTCGTTTAATCACTGGTGTGTTTTACTGGTGTGTGAGAGAGTGGCGTTTTCAGTTAGCGCTAACTTGCTGCTATGTTACTCCGCCTCTCCAGACAAAACCGTCTCTTCTTAGGAGCGGGAAACACACACGCGTCCTCAGTTAAGGTATTATAATGATAAATATAAATCTATGCCAAAGTTTTATGAACCTCTCGAAAACACACAGCAGCTTCCTAATGCCTTTCTTATAACATTTTTAATATATATATATTTTGTGGAGACGAGAAGTCAAGCAGGCAGTCGGCCTTTTTATCTAAAAAGAGCAGTCAACCCTAAAGCATGTTATGAGCTTATGCAAATGTCTGAATTTAAAGAAATTACCGCGAGCTCTGATATCTCACAGCAGAATACGCCTCGGCTTTACCCAACAAACATCACCCCATCTCATAATGACACTGTGTCACACGATCATTTCAGCCCCAAATATACAACACACGCACGCACACACACACACACACACACACACACACACACACACACACACACACACACACACACACACACTGCTGTGATGTGGTAACAGTAACTCCGCTTCATCACGCCGCTGATTGTTGACGTAACATAAACTTTCATTTCATTAACACGAACGTTTGATCAGCTCCTCACTTCCTGAACGCTGCTCTGGTCCTGCAGCAGGTGAGAACATGTCGTGTCTTCAGTGTAGATGAAGGATGAGAGTCTCTGTGGAGGCCACACATGTCTGAGGTCCAACGCACTGACGTTTCTGGGTCAGGACCGACTTTATGAAGAGCTATAATGAGTCACTGGGCATTTCAGAGGGAGGGACACGGAAGGGTTTCTCAGAGGTTAGACTGCTCATTAGGCAGGAGATAGATGAGGATGAAGATGATGATGATGAAGAAGATGATGAAAATTATGGAGAAGATGATGATGAAGATGATGACGATGATGCTGAAGATGGAAGAGTTTAGTTTTTTCGTCCAACCTTCAGTAGTATATAATGACTAATCAGTACGTAATGAATAAGTGATTAATAAGTTAGAACCTCATCGCACACGAACGCAAACGCGGACGTGCTGTGATGATGTAAACGATATCATCGTCTCGGGCGGTTTATTGTGACCTGCTGTAACTGATCATGATGTCAGTGTTTCGTCGTGACACCACTAGTCCCTGACACACACTGGGAATGTTCTCCAGGTTAGTACCGAGCAGGATTTCTGTAAATCCACACCGAGTCGGAAGAGCGAGCAGATGATTTCCACCACAGCAGATTCCCTCACCTGGAAAAAAAAGGCAGGGGGGGGGGGTTTAAAGCTACAGGTTCTGCTTGACGTTTCTGACATCACGTTGCATCAGATGACCCCGTGCTGCGCTCAAACAGACGAGGGGTGTCCATGACGTCCAAGCCCTTCGTCTTCTTCCGACAAGCCTCAGTATTAAGTCATGAAGTGAGTCAGAGTGCCAGACGCTTAACATTCAGCAGGCTGGTTGAGTTAGTGAACACCTCAGCGCTCTTTTTTTTCCACACATCCACGATTTTCATTTCACTTAACGATCAGAAATTACGCAGTGATTACTACAAAGCTTGGATTAAAGCTGAACCAGTTAGGTCTCTACTGGAACCTTTAAATGGCTCCTGTTTTATTTTACCCCTTGACCCCGGCCCCATTAAACCCCAATCCTGCCCCTCTGCCCAAATGTCAACTAGACTCAGCGTTAGAAATTACTGTCATGACATTATTGTCTGTTAACCCTCGGAAATTAAAAAAAAAAACAAAAACAGACAAAACCAACGCCAGACCTCTCAGGGTTCGTTCAAAATGCAAAACACAGACTCAGACAGGATTGCCGAGGATTATTCGACACCCATTATTATGTTAATGCGAGTACGCTCTTCCAAATGAATAATTTATACTGATTACTAACAACACAGATACAAGAAACCGTCAGCGTGCTATTTTACTCATCACGGTTAGTAAGACAAAGAGCAGCAGCACGGGGGCTAGATGATAACGGGGACATGTATTTACTCGTTAAAGCCAAAGACTAATCATTAGTGCTTAAGCATTGAAAAGGTCACTGTCCAGTCATGCCAGGTTCTGCTTCAAAAAGAAAGAAATAAAAATAACTCTAGCTCCAGTGTCTCAGCTCACAGATCATACCGTTATTAAACATCACCTGCATTATGTGTTCTAGTTAAAGTGCACGATGTTCTTTTTTATCAACAGTACAGTACTAGCATGAACCTCGGTGAGCCGTCCACGTCCGTCTTATTTGCATTCGTAGTTGGACAGGACGTTTTGTGATCTAAATAGCTCAAATGGGCACAATCAAACATTTCTCCGGATATTTCAGCCCGTCTCCAGCATCCCAGTCGCCATGGAGACCGTCTCCATGGACCAGGAGGTCTCTGTTTTGCAGAACAGACATTTCTCCAGGTCTGTGGAACAGCACATGCCAGATATTATTAGAATTCAAATCTCTGTCTGTTGATGAAGATGAAGCCTAATTGACATGGATAGCTGGGATCAGAGATCTCACTGGGGCGCCTGGACGTGTCTTTATTCCACAACAGCCTTTATATAAGAGTTTATCAGGTAACTCAACTCAAATCAAAATGTTTACTTATTAATTCCACTATCTCTGTCTATACAATGCTCCAGTATCGGTACGTGTATCTGTATTTAGATTTACACCCAAAGTGGGTGTGGCCAACAGCAGAACGAATTCTGGCGTTTTGGTTATAAGGAATCAGTACCATACCCTGCTGCAAATGCATCATTTGGGGGGAGTTGGGGTAGGGGAAAAAAAAAAAAGGAAAAAGCTCTGCCACCTGCTGAATTCATCGTTATTCTGTGTACAAAAAAAAAAAAAAAAATACGTAGAACCTGCATGTCTTGATTTAATCATGTGTGGTGGAAGATAATAGACCAAATCAAAGAACAGGGTCACGGGGGTTTTTTGATGGAATTAAGAACTTCAGTTAGTTAAGGACCCAACTGTGGCATCTTGTCCAGATATAGCGTATGTAGAGAAAAAGGCAGTAGGCCTAGAACCGAGCCTTGTGGAAAACGTGACTTTCTTATGGACAGGCTGTCCTCTTAAACCTCTTAAACGCAACAGTCTATCTAGAAGAATTGTATGACGTATAATATCAAAAGCTGCACTGAGGTCGACCAGTACAAGGAAGGAGACACAACAGTGATCGGAGGCCAGTACTTACTTGGTAATTTACTACTTTATCCAGTGCTGAATTGGCTCTTTCATGGTTTCAGTTTTGCCAGAGAAACAAACTGCCACTATTAATACAGACAGGACACTTTTGGTCTTTGGTGCGTTTTTGGCTGTTTTATTCCTAGGCCATTCTGTTATCTTATTACATAAAAGTCTAGAAGTTTGAGTGCTCTGATTTAAAATGCAAGTGCAATCATTATACCAGGGTTTTAGCTTTTACTTTCTAATTATTTTTCTTTTAAGTGAGGCGTTATACACCGCGGCGCAAAACCACTGACTCTGAGCTCTTAGCCACTTAGTGGTGTTCCGCGGCGGTCAGAGGACAACCCGAACAACGTTAAATAAATCTGGGAATTTTTCCATTTCTGGACGCGTAGACGGCGTGATTATCAAGGCTAAGTGCACGCATTACGACTAAGACACGTTCGAAAATGAAATGAAGTAGCGATCTGAAATGAGCGAAACTTTTTTATTTCCCCCTAACATAACTTGTAATGGAAAAGAATCGGATGTTAAACGCACTTTAATACAAAATGAATTCAATTATTATATTTCAAGTGGAAGTGTAGTTACAATGGAAAATTCAGTCCTGTAGATTTTTTTTTTTTTTTTTTTTTTAATGAATGTTTTAGGTGATTTATCAGAAACACACATGCAGGGTTTTTTTTTGAAGGAAACGTTACCCGTTTTTCGAATGAATCTGTAAACATAATATCACTTGCCCCCTGATGATGGAATCACCCCTCTAACCGTCGGAGCACGATTAAAGCAACCTGCACTTAGCGAAGATCTCCTAATCATTATTTCGCAGACAATCGAAATTGCTACAGAAGATTTTCCCAGTTTGTTGTTTTGTTCCTCACTGCATGCCTGCCAATCCTCATAACTCACAGGAAGGAAGCATATCATTTGGAAATGTCAGGAAGCGTAAACAGCCCTGCAGACAACAGAATAGGCAAAGAGAAAAACCAATAGGATCTTCTACCCATGTCTGTATTTCTATCCATATGGTCCATATTGTCTGCTCATTCTAAATCATTTATTAGTATTAGGTTATCTTCCCTGCTGGAAGTACTAGTACTTATTAACTCTCTCTGCTTCTAAGCGTGGTTTCATTCTAGCGCAGCTTCAATTTGGGTCACGGAGTTTGCATTCATTAGCTAAATAATGGAGGCAAAACGTGAGCACAAAATTGGAAATATCTGCATATTATGTGTAGAGCGAAGTGCTTTTCCTGTGCGCTGGAAGTTATTAATTGGCCTCTGTGTGGCGGGGGAATGTTGCATCTTGTCTGTTTTTTGGCTGAGAGCAGGGAGGCATATATTTAATGACTGTGTAGGTTAAACTGTAAAGTCAGCTAAACAACAGTTATCTAAAAATATAACCCCCCCCCCCAAAAAAAAAAATCTCTTGTAAGAGCAGGACATTTTATCTCTCTACTTTCAAAGAGCGCTTCCATTTCGGGTACATGTCAAACGGCAGGAGAAGTGGAGGTGGTGTTCCAGATTAGTCGTTCAATTATGACAGTTATGATCTACCGTCTGATAATCGCCCCATATTAATAACATTAATAAGTGCTGAAAAATAAATTCCCTTTATTATAGTTCCACTGAAAATTAGTCAGACAATGCGGTAGTACCACACGTGAAGGCTAGAGAAATTTTCTTTTTGGTTTTTTTTCTCAGAGACACCCAAGCTGAAATGTATACAGTATATGAGCTCATGGACACTCACAATTAGCTAGACTTGCTATGATTGACAGGATGGTGTGAGTAATGCCCCTCCCACCCGGACAGCACAGCCAGTTTTGCCCTTTTGGCCTCCTGGCCATGGATGGCTGTGGCATCGTTGGGATCGTTCTTGTGATCGCGCAAGGATGGGGTGCATCTGCAAGCAAAGAAAATGACATTTTATGACTGATAAAACCAGATCTTAATTATGAGTTGGCTAGCTTTCAAACAAAACTGGAAAAATGCATGACTATGATTGAGTAGTCCTGTTAGCATAATAGCTGGTAGCCAATAAAATGTAATTAAACAAATGAATCATAACTTTTCTAAAAAATATTTACAGCATAATTACTGCAAATCAGGGTTGTGTGACTTTCATATAATCAGCTGTGCTGTGTGTGTGTGTGTGTGTGTGTGTGTGTGTGTGTGTGTGTGTGTGTGTGTTGGTTGTATGTTCATCATCCATGAATAAACCTTTGGAACTGGAAAACATTTCAGTGTGGGTTCAAATCCATGTCACGTCTCATGTCTGTTCTCTTTTTTTTTTTTTTTTTTTTTTCAGGGTCCAAGATGACGCAAATGGGGCATACAAAGCAACAATTGTTCACCGGCAATTTAGGAAGCACCACAGTGGTACAATCTGACCAGAAGATGTACAAATCGGAGATCATAAGTGGACGTCATTTTTATGAGTGAAAAGGCAACAGAGGTGTCCAGCTTCCACCAAATCAGTGTTGACTATTCTCCTGAAGGAACAGTCCAGATTAGCTCAGTTGCAAACAGGTGGACTTTACTGGTGTGGCAGGAGTGAAAAACTTAATAACCGTGTGTAATTTTTTTTCTCCCAGAGGGTAAACCTGTGCTACTAACTGTATGAACCATGAGGGACACACACGTGACCAATTCAGCTCAGTCAAGGGGAAAAGATAGAGGTATAGTGACCAGTGCCTTACTCTGGTGGACCATGGCTGTTTCCTTTTTTTCATTTTCACAGATGCCAGTGGCCCAAGCAGATTGTTGGCTAATTGAAGGGGAGAAGGGTTTCGTGTGGCTGGCAATCTGCAGTCAGAACCAGCCACCCTATGAAGCAATTCCACTGCACATCAACAGCACTATTGTTGACCTACGACTCAATGAAAACAAGATCCGGAGCATCCATTTTTCTACCCTGAGCCGCTTCAGCAACCTCACCTACCTGAACTTGACCAAGAATGACATCTCCTACATAGAAGACGGGGCTTTCTCTGCTCAGTTCAATTTGCAAGTACTGCAAATTGGTTTTAACAAGCTAAGGAACTTAACCGAGGGTATGCTGCGAGGCTTGGGGCGTCTGCAGTACCTGTACCTTCAAGCTAACCTCATTGAGACCGTCTCACCTAATGCTTTCTGGGAGTGTCCCGCTATTGAGAATATCGACCTCTCCATGAACAGGATTCAGCAGTTAGATGGAAATACGTTCCGTGGTCTATCGAAACTAACAACATGCGAGCTCTACTCAAACCCTTTCTCATGCTCCTGTGAGCTGCTTGGATTCCTGCGCTGGCTAGCAGCATTCCCTAACAGGACAAGCGAGAGGATGGCATGTGATACACCGACTGGCTTTTCTGGCTATAGCCTCTTAAGCCAAAATCCAAGGATGCCGACATACCGGAATGCTTTCCACGCTCTCTCTACAGTTTGCACAGATGACAACGTGACCCCGTACCTGCTTGGCTCTTCAGACGGAGGCACCCCCACAATCCTGCCAGATCTGAGCCCTTGTGGATTGGACGACTGCCCTTCAGGGACGCCTCCAGATGAGCAGATCAGCATCAGTCCGACGTATTTTGACCCAGATGCCCGCCCGATCATGAAGCTTAAAGAGGTGACACACACAAGTGCAGTTATCACAATCCAAATACCACACCCCTTCCGAAAGATGTACATTCTTGTCCTTTACAACAACAGCTTCTTTACAGATATACAGAACCTAAAACGCCAAAGGGAAGACATTGAGTTGCCCAACCTTAAGTCCCATACAAACTACACATACTGTGTGGCCTCCATACGCAATTCTCTAAGGTATAACCATACATGTTTGACTATCTCCACTGTTACAAGGACAATGAGAGAGTTTGTTCCAAATGACTCGACAGCTACTCACTATATCATGACCATATTGGGTTGTTTCTTTGGAATGATCATTGTTTTGGGCATGGTGTATCACTGCCTGAGAAAACGCAAGCAAGAAGATGAATCAAAGAGCAAGAAGCTTGAGAAGATGAAAAGGAATTTGATAGAGATGAAATATGGGGCTGAACTGGAAGGTGGAACTATCTCACAGCTATCACAGAAGCAAATGATGCCCACTGTCGAGCCCATGCAAAGGATGCCGTATTTACCGGCTGCCAGTGAGAAAGACCCATATAAGGTACAGGACCTATCTGGAACACCCAAAACAACAAAAGGGAATTATATAGAGGTTAGATCAGACCAGACAGATCGTATCGAGTGCAACATACCGCCATCTGAGAACAGCCAAGGATCTGTTGCGGAAATATCCACAATAGCCAAGGAAGTGGACAAAGTAAATCAGATTATCAACAATTGCATTGATGCACTTAAATCTGAATCAGCATCCTTCCAGGCGGTAAAATCTGGAGCCGTCTCAACCGCTGAGCCTCAGTTGGTTCTTATCTCTGAGCATCCACCAGGCAAGTCCGGGCTTCTATCACCAGTGTATAAAGGAGGTTACCACCACCCGCTACAGAGGCATCATAGTATGGAAGCGCCACTTAAGCGTGCCAGTACATCATCAAGCGGTTCTTTACGCAGCCCTCGATCTTTCCGTTCAGATGGTGCCTATCGATCAGAGTCCAAGTACATTGAGAAGACATCTTTGGATGAGTCCGGGATTCTGACAGTCACCCCAACTTCTGCAATACTTAAGTCAGAGGCGGAGAGAATGCGACACTACACGGAGCACCGGCACTCGTACCCTGGTCCGCACCACATGGAGGAGCAACTGGAGGTTTCTGCAAGCAGGAAGTCATCCATCTTGGAGCCACTGACACGCTCTCGGCAACACGAGCTGTCATATTCACAGCTTTCCCCACAGTACCACAACCTCAGTGGTTACTCCAGCCCAGAGTACACCTGCCGACCATCGCTTAGTCTATGGGAACGGTTCAAACTCCACCGCAAACGTCACAGGGATGAGGAGGAGTACATGGCTGCTGGGCACGCGTTACGGAGAAAAGTACAGTTTGCTAAAGATGAGGACCTCCATGATATCCTCGACTACTGGAAGGGTGTATCTGCCCAACAGAAATTATGATTGATTATTTTATGTTAGTGTTTATTTAAAAAGTGGCTAAATCAACCACACTTCACTCTCTGGACCAAATAAAGCCAGTCTTCATTAAAGCTGCAGTAAGTAACTTTTTTGGGGGGATTAGAATTTAGCCATATCTGGTAGAAAAATGTCCCTGCAAGAAACTCGGTGAAGAACATTTTACGTTGCGCCCACAGTGAGTGCTCAGATCCTTATAACCAAAATGTCCTCTGGGGATATAATCTGTAATCATGATAATACGAACAGTATAACAGATAATACGAAAATTCGTTTGAACTGGCAAGTCAAACCTACAAACAGCAACAGGCTAATTGGATAGAATTTAGCCAGCTGGTTAGCTTGATTGGTAATATTGGTTAAATTACAGAGCTCACGAGCTTTCCAAGCCAATATTCACCATTGTTGAAGAAATTCTAGCTAATATCACCCAGTCATGATGCGTTTAACTCTTTTGAGGTTAGCATAACTTTGTATTTTATCATCTGTTATTACCCCAAATTTCTGACATGGGATTTTAGCAGCGAGTTTGTTGCAGCAGGGCAAGAACACCAAGTTTTAGTGATCCCCCC
>JAOVYU010000033.1:117949-129132 GCA_025674565.1 Synodontis membranacea | reverse complement strand
GTAAAGTACAGATACCCGAAAATTCTACTTAAGTACAGTAACAAAGTATTTGTACTTCATTACTTCCCATCTCTGCTGATCTGATGGGTTACGACATGGCGCCCATGAAACACGTGATGACCTCTGGGCCAATCAGAGAGTAGAACCGTTAAAACTGAGTTTCCTGAACTCTATACTGTATATACAGCTCTGGTTAGATGTATAGAAAAGATTGATTAGCTTTTCCATAAACCTAGCAAAGAGTTAAGAAGTGTTGTATTGATTGGTTCCAGTGCTAATTAATGACGCCAACTAGTAATTTATAGAGCAAAACTTTATTAGCAGAATATCTGGTTTATTCTCTTGTGCAAAAATAAATATTCAATTCAAATAAATATTAATTCAATTCAATTCAATTTTATTTGTATAGCACTTTTAACAATGGACATTGTCACAAAACAGCTTTAGGCAGTGGGATGGTTGTGGGTGTTGTTGGAGTGGCCTCTGCCATCCTCCATGAGGTAAGAATGCCCAAAAAAACAGCTAAGTGGGCTGGTGACGCTAAATCACTAGGCATGACTAAGTGTGTGTGATAGACTCAACTTTCCCTGGAGCTCATAAAGACTCTTATTTGTGTCTTACCTCTGCACAACCATCAGACTTCACTGTGGTTCAGCAGCTGATGAGGTTCTGCTGCCAAATCTAGAAAGAGATGTTGAAAACTTGTCCATACGTTGCACTATCCTGAGAACTGAGAGTAAAAACAGCTTCATCAATTACTTTGGGGACATTTTGTGATAGCGAAATGAGTAACAGCCTCTAATACCCTGATTAGATCACTGGATCTGAAAGTCGTAGCTCATTTGCCATCTGAGAACTTTCCTAAAACCTGATTAAATTGTGCACTTGGCAGATGCCCCTATCCAGAACAACGTACATATATCACATTTATACAACTGAGCAGTTGAGGGTTAAGGGCCTTGCTCAAGGGCCCAGCAGTGGCAGCATGATGGTACCGGGAGATCTGATCAATAATCCCTTCTGATCAATAGTCCAATGTCTTAACCACTGAGCTACTACCACTGATATGGTGTGATATTGTGTTGTTGTGGTGTTGAGTTGTGATATTGAAATGATGTGGTTTTGAGGTGTGATATTGTGGTGTAGATGTGTGGTTATGTCTGTGAGTTCTGAAAAAAAAAAATTCAGTGTGGAGCTGAACTGGTACTGGTACTGGTACTGATACTGGAAGATTGTTTTAACACAAGTTTTCCGTGATTTCTCTTTATTGCAGTAGAGGCCTAATGAAAGTGATAAAAGCATTTTCTTATTAAAGGCATTATTCTCCTCATGGCAGATGTTGTAGCAGATGTTCAGTTTTCAGCTCTTTGCTTCCTCTCTCTCTCTCTCTCTCTCTCTCTCTCTCTCTCTCTCTATCTGTATTGAGTCTCTCTCTCTCTCTCTCTCTCTCTCTCTCTCTCTCTCTCTCTCTCTCTCTGAAATAAAATACAGATAAAGTGAACTGATTTTAGATTGGACTCATGATCAGACTTGTTAGATCTGCTCTTTGTGTGTTTGTGTGTGCTGGGGGTTTTGGTGTAGATCAGTGGTACCCAGAGGTGGAATTGACTCTTTATCTCTTTAATGGGGTTTTATAAAGGGTCTCATTCAGAACTCAAAATGGCGTGAGATCCGATTTCACGCCTTTTTAGCTCCGCTGTAAGTGAGTGATAACGGGGCTGTTTGCGCAAGGCCGTGTTTGCGCTGTGTGTGTGTGTGCGTGTGTGTGTGTTTGCGTGGAGCAGAGACACTCGAGCGTCCCCCTGGAAGCGCGCACCATCACTGCTCCTCTCTCCCTCCTGCCCGTTTCCGCTCCTCTCTCCTCCGGTTGCTGGGTTCCGCGCTTCGCCTCGCGCTCTGTTTGCGCACAGCCACAATTACAGCCTCGCGCGCGCAAATATTTGCTGAGAAAACACAGAAGCACGGGGGGCGCGCGCGCTCCGCACTGCCGGTGGATATAAAATGCTCGCGCAGATAGTCATGTACAGCGACGAGAGCGAAGAGCGCGCGGACCTGCACCGGTACACGGTAAGGAACTAAAGGTACCGAAGTGTCCTTGACTCTGCAATGGGCACGCGACTACCTTTAACACCACTCATCTAAAATCTCATTATGGGTTCACAGAAATAACCGTACCTTTCCTTGCCTCTGAGTTCAGTACCTTTAGTACCTTTAGTGCGGATCTTTTACAGAGATATGTGCATGTATGTAGTTTACCTTTAAAGCTTTACAGTCCAGTTACAGTATGCACCTTACATTTTTATTTTAGCAACATTTCCGTATTGAAGCACCAGAAGATAAGCGAAGCACCACGAGGACGAGGAAAGGTACTCTTTAGTACCCATGTCTTCTCTGTGTGCACTATGTTAATTCCTCATTTTATATTCTGTCTTGTGTTTTTATTTCTTTCTTCTCTAAACTATTGAGTTCAGTTAATGTTCTGCAGTTCAGTGTTTTTCACTTCGACTCCAGATACGGGACACTTCAGCAATAATACAAAGATCTCAGAGCTTCTCCTGAAGTTTGCGTTCCTGTTTCTTAAAGACAACACAGAGCATCGGGGTCCTATTAAAGGGCCACTTGGTGCAAGACGTGCTTTGGCAGAACGCATCGTTTATTTGCTCTCCTATCGAAACCGTGCTTTCATCGGCCACCAATTCTTACCGAGGATTTTCTTTATTTCTCCTTCAGAACTGTAATGAGCTGATTAGGGTTAAGATTCTCAGTTTATGGATCAGAGATGTTCATGATCTCAAACACTACAGCGCATTAACACACACTCTCATATGCTCCGTGGAATACTGCACGAGGCGTAAAAATTGCAATAAAATAATCACGGTAAAACGTACGTGTCGTATTTAAAAGGATTTTGAATTAAATGAAACACAAGTACTACAGGAATAAAAGAAGTACCATCCCAATGACAGGAAGAGTAGTGTCTGGTACCTTTAGTTCTGAGAGTTTATCTTGTATCTTTATAAGATGTTTTTATCTTACATTGTGCGGATCTGTTGTAGGATGGCAGCAAGCGTGATCAGAACCCTGAGCGGTTTCGGACCGAGCCGTCCGGCTCATTCCTGCTTCGTTCCTGCTGATGAAGATGAGCTCGAAGACGATTATGAAGAGGAGCTGAGGGACGAGGTGGAGGACAGCTTTGAGGAGGAAGAGGAGGATTCCTCGGGTGTGGAGTCTGAAGTCAGAGAGCCCTTCTCCTGTGATCTGTACACCGAGATGACGGATCGCCTGCTACGTTTCGCTGAGCTCATCAGCAGCGACGTGCAGCGTTATTTCGGACGCAGCCAAGACTCGGACTCGTGCGACGTCTACGCAGGGAGGTCACGTCCTGAGGTCGGGGTCCGGCAGCGCTACTATACCGACATCATCCGAGCGGCATCGTCGGAGCTGGGGGACGAGCCGGAGAACCTCGGGCCGCTCGCAGAGCTCTTCCAGAGCACTCAGGTGAAGAAGCAGGGATTACCAATGATCCAGAGGCGTCTGCCCAGCAGCTTCTGGACCGAGCCTCGTCCCGACCCGCTCTGTGTCAGTGCTAATATTTCAGACGTGCTGACCTGCTCCACGGAAGCCATGAGCAGTAGCTCCAACATGAGCAGCTCCGCTACACCAGATTTCAGTGACTTACTGGCACACTGGGCCTCCGAGAGAGACAACGCCAGCGAGTTCAGCTGCGAATTCCAGCTTCCATAAAAACACACACGAACACACACGAACACACACCGTGACACGTGCACCTAATAAAACTCATGTAAATTTGTAATTATTCTATGTTTTTGTTTTGAGTTTTGTGTGAACTGTACAACTTTTGTGAATAAATTTTCATTGTAAAAAATCCTCTTTGGTTCATCATTATCAGAAGTCGAGATACAGAACGAGTTCTCTAATCAAAGCCCTGCATGATCCCTGCTCGCTTTTAGCATCCTGATCAACCTGAGGCACGAAAAAGAGATTTTAAATACAAGTAAAGTTTCCTTCAACACCCTGTGTCCTGTTTCAGTCCTTTACATCAGTAATTAAACACTTCAAGTGCACTTTAATCCTAGTTAATTGCAGATTAATCCTGATTTAGTCTGATTTATCCTTTTCCGTTGCTGCACTCTGCTTCCTCTCTAAACTAATCATGCAGTTACTGATGTAAAAAAACTGTGGGTTTTCTAAAAGTGTGTTCGAGCTGAGATGTTCTCCTCCTCTAGGGAGAGCTGTGTGTTAACAGGAGTTGTACAGAAGGCCAGTAGATTTGCTCCACGCACTCTCCCGTGTGTGACTCGTCACCATTAACACAAGTTTATCAGCGGTGTGAGGACAGAGTGTGAGAACACTGCAGCCCAAAGCGCAGGAAATGAAGCCTGCACGCGCTCTGATCTTCGCTCTCCTCCTTCTGTGCACACGGGCCGAGCCTGAGGCGGCTGAGGGGAAGCCCGACACGGAGGACAAAACCGACACCGACACCGACACCGAGAAAACCATAAAGACGGATGAAATTACCGAGGAGAAAAACGTTCTGGTGCTGCACGAGAAGAACTTCGCGAGGGCTCTGAGTGAGAACAGATACCTGCTCGTGGAATTCTGTAAGTGGTTACGAACTTAACATAATACCCCACATTTAATTATTTAATTAAGCGTAAATATACATTAATATATTCACAGATCTTTAAACTGGACAGATGTTCAGATTCATTCATTCATTTCTGATGTTTTCTCTGTTCCTCTCAAAAAACGTTCCTTTATTTTTGAAACCTTCAGATTGTTTGTGTTTAATCTTATAGATTATTAAGAAAAGTAAACTACTAATACTAGTACTACTTTAACACTTTATTATTATTATTATTATTATTATTACTGCTGCTATAATAATAATCACTCCTATGTTTAGATTCTATTTAGTTTTTAAGCTTCAGACTGAAACTTTCCTCCGTTTCTTCTTCTTTCCTGTGAACACGAGGCCCAGCATACTGTGAGAAAATGCTCAGGGTTTTAGAGCTTATCTGCAGTAAGTCCACCGGCACAGATGTACCTTCTCCCATGGTGTGAGGTTAGACATGGCCAAGATTAGGAAGGACACGTGTCACTTCCTGGTGTTTGTTCACCGCTGGCTTTGAACTCGGCTGATCAAAACCACTTCAACAAAAAGTCCAACGACATGCACGATGTGTTCATGGACAGCATTTAAGACTCTATTTAAAGTGTGTTTATTGTGAGTCTGACAGGTCACCTATCCGCCCGTGCCCGGGGTTCACTCTTCCTCTCTCCTACACAGACGCCCCGTGGTGTCGCCACTGTCAGGCCCTGGAGCCGGTTTACGCCGAAGCCGCAGCGCAGCTGAAGAACGAATCGTCTCCTGTGCGACTGGCCAAGGTGGACGCGACGGAGGAGAAGGAACTCGCTAAAGAGTTTGAGGTCAACAGCTTTCCAACACTAAAGCTGTTCACAGAAGGCCGCAGACAGAACGCCACAGATTACACAGGTACACGTTTCACGAAGCTGTTAAAAAAAAAGACGACTTTTGAAGCCTTCTCATTCTTTTAAAGAATTACGTTTTAGCCTGTGGAACTGATGGATTTATAATGGGTGAAGTGATTGTTAATAAACCCAGGAGCATCTTCCCTGTGTTAAAGGAAAGCGCAGCGTTAAGTTAATAGTGCAGTGGCTTCAGCGGCACATGGGCCCGAGCGCTGCTCTTCTGACAGACGAGAAAGACGCTCAGGAGTTTATCGACGCGCACCAGGTGGTCGTGGTCGCATTCTTTAAGGTATATTCCGTTTAGCAGTTATTTTAGTAAGCATTAATATTCAATATTTTCTTCTAAACGATCTCAGTTCATTCAGCAGATGAACTGCAAGGTGTTCCACCAACCCAGTTTCCTTCATTTTATATTATATTCTCTCTCTCTCTCTCTCTCTCTCTCTCTCTCTCTCTCTCTCTCTCTCTCTCTCTCCCTCTTTCAGGACTTGGATGGAGAGAAAGCCAAAATGTTTAATGACGTGGCGCTGGACATTGTTGATGTTAACTTTGGCCTCACAAGCAATCCAGAGCTCTTCAAGAAGTACGGCGTAGAAAAGGAATCAGTCGTGCTTTTCAAAAAGGTGACAAACTGAATCTAAACATTAGTATTAGGTGTAGAATCGACACAGCAGTCATGTTTGCGTTTGTGTTGTAGTTCGATGACCAGCGCTTAGACATGCCCCTGTCTGAGGAGGACAAGCTGGAGAAGGAGGAGCTCATCTCGTTCATCCGCAGCAACAGCCTGGAGCTCGTTATTGAATTCAGCGAAGAGGTAAATAATGAAGCTGATTAAACCAATTAATCCAGAGTCAGTAATTAACTGCTGTAATGAACGTGAGCACGGGACGTTTCTCTGTTCTGCCTACAGAACGGAGATAAGATTTTTTCTAATAAAGTCCACAACCACCTTCTCCTGTTCATCAACACCAGCATCGAGGCCCACAACGCGCTGCTGGAGGACTACAGAGCCGTAGCCAGAGACTTTAAAGAGAAAGTACGTTCTCCACAAGCAGCCGTGTCATTATAACACGCTATAGCAAGTGTCGTACATATAACGCTTTTATTCATTGCTCATGTGTGTGTGATTATAGATCCTGTTCATCAAGATCGACATCACCACAGATGTGTCCCATGTGCTAGATTATTTCGGTCTGTCTGCGAGTGAAGCCCCGGTGCTCAGATTCATCAACACCGACACGCTGAAGAAGTTCGCCATGGCAGAGACAGACATCAGCAAGGACACGCTGAAAAGGTTCTGTCAGGACGCGCTGGACGGCAAACTCAAGGTCCTTCACTTCATCGATTCGGTTCTCTTTTGATAAAACCATCAAAGAAAAATTTGACCTGGAAGATGACAAGCTTAAAAACAACTCCAAAGCATGGTCAGAAAAACAGGCAAGGTCAACAAAGAGGGGTAAAAAGAAAAGGGCAAAAGACAGGGCAAAAACCATACACAGGTAATTTATCCACGAAAACAAGGAGCATATAGAAGGATATACAGATACACAAAATATAGAGGAGGGCGACCTCTGCTGGACTGACATGGTAATGATTAATGGACCGCTTCAACTTTCCTGACATTCTAACACTAAGAGTTTCTGCAATTCATCAGCAGAATTAAAAGGATTTCTCGTGCATGATTCTTATAATAAAGCAGCAGCCTTTTGCCTTTTCTGATTTGGACAGAATCACATTTTCTGTGTCAGAAAAAAAAAAAACCCCAAACACTGATTAATAAACTCGGAGATAATAAATGGCTTGCTTATTCTCCAAACGATCTCCATTTTTACTCTTGTAATGTATTTTTATTATAACTTAGCCTCATCTGAAGAGTGAAGACGTTCCCGAGGACTGGGATAAGAATCCTGTCAAAGTCCTCGTGGGAAAAAACTTCGAACAAGTTGTCTTCGATGAGACCAAGAACGTCTTTGTGGAATTCTGTAAGCCGGAATCATCACTCTGGAATTAAAAACTACATGTGAATGTGTACATCTCAAGTGTTTGATCTGTGTGTGTTTTCTTTCTCTCAGATGCCCCTTGGTGTGGCCATTGTAAGGAACTTGCCCCTGTGTGGGACAAACTGGGGGAGAAGTACAAGGACCACGAGAACATCATCATAGCCAAGATGGACGGCACGGCCAATGACGTGGAGGAGGTGACGGTGCAGGGTTATCCCACCCTGAAATATTTTCCAGCAGGGACCGAGAGGAAGGTCGGCAAATTCTGCACCAACACTGAGCTTTCTCATCACTTCTCATCAATGCGTCAAACACCTTTATGCTTTTAGGCGTAGTGTCTGGACGTGACCTCGATGTGTGTGTGTGTGTGTGTGTGTGTAAACTCTGTAAATATGTAATTTTTAAAGCTAGATTTCAGTTTGAAACTCTCTGACTTTCAGATAATTGATTATAACGGAGAGAGGGATTTGGAAACATTTGCTAAATTCCTGGATAACGGTGGAGTTTTGCCAGAGGAAGAAGACAAGGATGAGGATGAGGATGAGGATGAAGATGAGGTCAGTTATATGCACACTGAATAAGTTGAGTTTATTAGATTAATGAACTTAATGCACACTTTAAGGGCCACTGAACAAACAGCTGTTTTAAACAAACATTTATTTAAAGATTTAGATACCTGGGTCACTGCTTATACCTGGAAGCTGCTCTTTTATCTTTTTTGTATGAAATTTTACGTTCATCTCTTTCTGTCCAGGTCTCGAGTGAATCCACAGAAGACTCGGAGAAACCTCTGAACGGATCCAGCAGCAGCAGAGACGAGCTCTGAGATCATCTCCCACGTTAACTAACGCTAGTTTAGATCTGTGTGAAACTACTGCCTTAGCGCTTTGTACACTGAACTCTTACTCAGCCTGATTTCTGATAAACCCACATTTAACCCACATTAAACTCAGTGTCGGTCGTCTGAACCTTTCAAATGCGAACCCGCACAACTGAATCAGGACGCTGAGGAAAGGCATCAGGCGTTTTTATTAAATGGAGTCTAAAGGCTTTGTGTTCAGTCATGTGACCATTCTGATCTGATGAATCTTTAACTCCTGTCGTAAACTGAATAAACATGCTTTTACTGATGTTCAGTCTCAGATGAATCTACGGACCTGTGATGAATAACAGTTAATGTCACGATGCATTTCAATCTTTCAGATAGGAAGTTAAACTTTACTGATTATTAAGCGATGATGGAAGTTCAGGACGTTCTCATCATTAGCACTTTATTAAACTTCACAACACATCAGCATCCAGCAAGGAGTGATCAAAAGTACTGGAATAAAACACTGTGACGCTTCACCTCCACACATAAAGTAAATACATTTTAACGTATATGCACTATATGGCTAAAAGTATGTGCACCCCTGACCATCTCACCCTATACGGTTCTTCCTCAACCTGCATCCACAAAGGTAAAAGCACGCAGTTGTACAGAACGTCTCTGTGAGCTGTAGCTTTACAGTTTTAGTTCACTGGAACTGAGAGGCCCAAACACTGCTCCTGCATGACGATGCTCCTGTGCACAAAGCAGCAGCTCCATGAAGAACTCGAGTGTCCTGCACAGAGCCCAAACATCAGAGCCTGATCTCACTAATGCTCCTGTAGCTGAATGAACACAAATCCACACAGACACTCCAACATCTAGTGGAAAACCTTCCAGAAGTGAAGAGACGAGCTCATTATAACAGCAAAAAGAATAAATCTGGAATGAGACGTTCAATAAGAACATATGGGTGGGATGGTTGGGGTGCACAAACTTTTGCCTGTATAGTGTGTTTAAGAATATTAAGTCTATGTGTACACGGGAGCGGCAAGAGTGAAAAAATGTAAGTGATTACAGGAATCAGAAAGATAGATGTGTTATGACCAAGACATCGGGCTATCTTAAAAAACATCTCACCTGGACAGCATGAGAAGAACAGGTAAGGTTTTAGCAATGCACACACACACACACACACACAAACACTGTGATGATTCATAGCCCTGGAATGTAAAGTCAGATAAAGTAAACCGGTTTGGTCAGTGTGTCTTACACTAGCTATTATAATTATAAAGTTACACTTTAACACACAACACAGGGAGGAGATCAACATTGGAGAAGGAGATACGAGTCACATCACGGAGGAGGAATGACTCAGAGGAAGAGTAAAAAGAAAAGCGTGGTGAGTTGCTACAAAATAGAATCCTGTAACACATGTAGGGACTTAACAGGGATTAGTCTGCGTGCTTGATGTTTATTTACACGCACACGTCTACTAATCTACAGTGTCAGCTTTACACATGTTAGAGCTCACATTTTTACACCTGATCTGTCTGATTACATTTCATTCCAATCCAACACATCAAATGTGAAGCTCAGCTAGAACAAAACCTGGGGGAAAAAAACATCAAACGAATACTCGAAAAGTTCACTCGACTCTACAGGTGTGATTTTTTTCTCTCAGTTGGAAAAAAAGAGAATTTGTTAAAGTCTTAAAGGTTTCCTTTCCACCTCCTGAATAACACGCTGGTCACTGGATCGGGAATCTGAGGTGTATTCCGGCACCGTGGCCAGAATTCCCAGGATAGGCCTCGGATCCTGACTAGGATAAAGCTCTTACTGAGGATACACGAATTCAGTGCTATTGGACTGGAAGTGAAATAACGCATGAATATGTCTGCATTAAGGCTTAAGACGCTGAAGTTTAAACACTTCTCCTTATTTATCAAAGAAAACGTGAACTGATTTTTTTTTTTTTTGCTAGATCAGTGGTGAGACGTGCGGTGCTCACGAGAAACCAGTTAGTTGAGAAGTTGTGAATTTCCACACGGGACACTAAAAGTGAACTTCAGCAGGTCGGATTCAGCTTAATGAGCTTCTGTGATTTTATTCACAGCTTTTGCGCTGTCAAGTTTAAATCACTTTTTTAAGGTGAATTTTGCTGTTTTGTTAAAAACTGATATTGATATTGATATTGATACAACACGGAGGGCTGCCATCTGCAGAAATTCTCAGATGACTCAGCAATAGTCGGATGTATCAAGGGTGAGGACGACTTGGAATACAGGATGGCTGTGGACAGTTTTGTAGACTGGTGTGAGCTGAATCAGCTGAAGCTCAACATCCAAAAGACCAAAGAACTGGTGGTGGACTTGTGAAGATCACGATCTCCTGTCACTACCCTGTCCATTAGGGGGGGTGGATGTGGAGATTATTCAGGATTATAAATACATACCTGGGTGTGCAGGTATGTAACTCTCTCGTCACTTACAAGAGGGGTCAAAGCAGGCTGTATTTCCTACGTAGACTCCAATTCTTTAGAGTCTGCAACACTATGTTGCAGATGTTCTATGAGTCTGTAGTGTCCAGTGCCATTTTCTATGCTGTAGTCTGCTGGGGTGGTAGCATGAAAGTGGCAGACACAAAGAGACTTAACAAACTGATCAGAAAAGCTGGCTGTGTGGTGGGTGAGGAACTGGACAACTTGGAAACTGTGGCTGAAAGGAGAACATTGTCCAGACTTCAGTCCATCACGGACAATGTAGATCACCTGCTCCACAGTGTGGTGGATGAACTGAGAAGTACTTTTAGCCACAGACTCACCAGCTTAAAGTGCTCCACTGAACACCACAGAAAATCCT
>JAOVYU010000033.1:53723-66311 GCA_025674565.1 Synodontis membranacea | reverse complement strand
GAATCTCCTCTGAAGATGCTTTTGGGTTTTCAGTCTCATATTAGATGTTATAAGATGTTATTTCATGGTATTAGATGTTATTAGATGGTATTTGATGGTATTAGATGCTGGCTCAGGGCTCGGTGTGTGGGTGTGTTTGGTTTGGTTAGTAACCTGGTTAATGTTCTCCATGTTCTCACACACATCTCTGAGGTCAAAGACAAAAACTAACGAAGCTGCATCTTACGTGTCTAAACACTGACATCTGAATAAAACAGAGTCACTCAGATTACACGAATTTAATATAAAAGCATCACAGGTTTTGAAGATTGTTTTATGTAAAGCGTCTTTGAGTACCTTTAAAAGTGCTTATTATTATTATTATTATTATTATTATTATTATTATTATTATTATTATTATTTATTCTGTAGCTTTGCATATTATGTGTGTAGCTTTTATTCATTTTTTTTTGGCTTTAAAACAGTAAATATGACAGAACGTTTTGCAGCTCGTATTGAACACGATGTTCACGAACCGTCATTAACGTCCAGAGTTCACGTTGCATTATTAGGGCAGTGAGTGGACACATTTCCCAAAAATGAGTCCTGACCTGCTGGTATTGATTTCTCCTGAGTAAATAATTATCCAGACGTCAGTCGCGTGTCCTGCAGCAGCTTTATTTCAGATATAAATACAGAGCTGAGAGAGCCGGAGCCTGTAGAGCCGATCAGCAGGAGGACGAGTCGCGTTTCAGTGTCCTGCTCTTCAGAATGAAGTTCCTCCTCATCCTCAGCGTGTTCGTGTGTGTAGGGCTGGCTCACGGCTTTAATACTAGTGACGATGATGATGATGATGATGAAGACGTAGTGAGTATAAACTCCTGCGATTATTTCTACAAGGTCTGGGTTTAACAAGAACTCTTATTTATTCTCTCTCTCTCTCTCTCTCTCTCTCTCTCTCTTCAGGCCCCACCAAAATCATCATCACAGGTACGTCTGGTTTAAACTACTCATTTAATTCAATTAAAGAATTAAAAAAAAAAAAAAAAAATACTTCTGTCATGTCTTTCTCCTTGAATGTCCTTTAAAAATAGATTTAAGGAAGTGAAATGGACCGCAATTCATTTTTACAGTTAAAGCTTTAAACAAAGTGCAGATTTTTAATAAAAAGTGTTCAACAGATTTTAATATTAAATCAAAAACCCAAAAATATCATCATTATCATGCATCAGTTTATTTCTTTTACTTAATTTACTTTAGAAACTGAAGGTTTGAATCTGAACTCCAGAGCAGAATAACCCGTGCTCATATTTTTGATTATTTATGTAGTGATTATTCTTCGAATCGCTGTGTTTCAGGAGGTTCACTCTTTACTGCAAGAGGATAAAATATAATCTACTGATAAATATAGAAAAGCTAAAAGACTTCACGTGCTAAGACTGAAAACTCAACGTACTGAATTCTAATTTTGGACTGTTTCTTAGCCTACCCTCTTCACAGATCCTCGAGGTCACAGGCCGCAAACCCAAGGTCGTGAGGTCTACACGCCCGTCGCTGCTCCTCCTCCGGTTAGCGGGCGTGGACGTTACGGCCCGCGGCCCACCACAGACACAGCGAGACAGCTTCATGAGGAGAAGAAGGAAATTCCTGACAGTGGGGGATGCATCCATGCTTCAGAGACACTGGTATAATCTCTCTCAGCTCTCTAAAAACAGAAAAGTTCTATGTACATAAAAGTATTAGCACCCCACCTTTTCTGAGGATTTGGGTTCCAGGTCAGAATTATGAGCCCTAACTAACCTAATGTTCAGCTTTCATCATCATTGAAGGCTAATTTAAGGTTGTTTTTAGAAATATATCTAGTATATGTAATCTATCTAATATATGTAGAATAAAAAAATCAAATCTAGTTTTTAAAAAGTGAATATTATTAGCTTTTTAAAGGCTTTTTTTTTCAGAGTTAAAAGAACAGGAAAGCTTTGTGAATATGTTATTTCATATATAGCACTGATATTTCTTTCAAGCTCTGATGTGTGTGTGTTTTTTTTAATAACGTTTGCAGACGGTGTTGTTCAGATGGGTTTGTGAGCGTGTGTTGTCCTTGTGTGTGTCCTGCAGGGTGTTCTCTGTCCCACAGGCTGTGAACTGAAAACAACATTACTGAAGCAGGAGCGTAACGTTAAACCTAAAGTCTCGCAGCTGAAGAGAGACGTGGAAAGTCTGTCCCAGACCTCCAACACTGTCTACAAATATGTGGATGATCTGACCTCAGAGATCACCGAGAGACAGAGGATCAATGACGGTAGAGTATTTTGATGACGAGATCAGTATCAGTGTGAAAGTTCTTCGTTCCACGTGATTACTAACAATGTACACTTTCCTTAACAGCACAGAGACTCAGCAATGCTCTCTAAATTCTCTGCCTTTTATATTCACACGTCCTGATATTTCTTTCCTTCATTTGTAGGTAACGACAACTTGGTTAATCAGTACACAGATGACCTGGAGATCCAGCATGCCTACGTGAAAGAATCAGTGGACGTCACGTTTCCACAAAACATTAAAATCCTGCAGGGAGTCCTGGAGAAGCTGCGGGAGAAGATTCAGCGTCTGGAGCAGGCCGTCACTGCTCAGAAGGAGAAGTGTGTTGAGCCGTGCGTGGTGTCCTGCCCTATCCCTGTGGTGTCCGGAAAAGACTGCGAGGATATTTTCAGGAATGGAGGAGAAACTTCTGAGATGTATCTGGTGCGCCCAGATCCCGCACAATCACCGTACAAGGCCTACTGTGACCAGACCTCCCTGAACGGAGGTTCGCCATGACGGAAAACTTAAAGAGAAAACCAAACACCTTCAGTCTTATGAGTCTGGGCTTGTGGTGTTGATCACGCTACAAACATTGTGTTCTTTCTCTTTGCTCAGGCTGGCTGCTGATTCAGAACCGTTTGGACGGCAGCGTGGACTTCGGCCGGCGATGGGACGATTACAAGAGAGGTTTTGGAAACATTGCGTTTGATGTTGGGAAAGGCCGCTGTGAAACTCCTGGTAAGATGTTTTTTAATGGAAGCTTTATACCTTCTGAGCAACAGCAGGGTGTTTCTGCAGGTCGTGATGTCACCTCGTAGTGTTCGCGTCCTCCCGTCCCACGCAGGGTGTATTCCTGCCTTACGCCCAACATTCCCGAGATTCTGGAACAACAGAGACCCTGAGTAGAATAAAACATTTAGATGAAGATGAATGAATGATCGAAATCTACTTTCTATCCAGACAGGGGTTTATTTTTGTGGGATTGGTGATAGCTTCCTGCCCTCTAATCCATGTCGTTTTGGTAACGTAGGCGAGTACTGGCTTGGGAACGATCGCATCAGTCAGATCACTAAGATGGGCCCGACTGAGGTCCTGATCCAGATGCAGGACTGGTCAGGTGCAAAGACACAAGCTCAGTACCAGCAGTTCACCATACAAGGCGAGTCCTCCAACTACCTCCTGGCGGTGGATAAATACTCCGGCACGGCAGGAAACGCCTTCCTCACTGGTGCAACAGAGCTGTTTGGTGTGAATCGCACCATGACCATCCACAACGGCATGATGTTCAGCACCTACGACAGAGACAACGACCGATGGTGAGCATCGCTATCCTGAGATGGAGAAAAAAAGAACATATTTATATTATATATGAGTCACGTAGATAATTAATTATTAGAATTCACTTTAATAATTATACTATATATATATATATATATATATAATTACAGGGTACCTGGTGACCCGTCAAAGCAGTGTTCAAGAGAAGATGGTGGTGGATGGTGGTACAACTCCTGCCATTCAGCCAATCCTAACGGCCGATACTACTGGGGCGGAGCTTACAAGAAAAGCATGACCAAACACGGAACGGACGACGGCATCGTGTGGATGAACTGGAAGGGCTCGTGGTACTCACTCAAGGCCATCAGCATGAAGATCAGACCCTTCTTTGCTCAGAATTAAAACACACACACACACACACACACACACACACACTTCCTGTGTGAAACAAGTTCTTATTCAGCAAATGTCATTTTGGAATGGAAAAGAAATAAAGATGTAATAATAAGAACTCCATCAACTGTTCACAGACCTGCTTTTGTTGGAAATAAAACACATTCTGTGCAAACGTTAGATTTTTTTGGAATCTGATCATCTTATCAAACAATCTAACTGTCATATTCATGCTGGGGAAGCAAAATAAAATACTGCACACACACACACACACACACACACACACACACACTTATCTGATTACCTCCTACTGCAGCAGAGCTCACGATCATTACTCGAGTACGAGCGAAAAAGTGAAAATGCACCTTTATTTTTTTTACAAATCTACAATTCACACACCGTTAACATCATCCTTACACTGAGATGTATTACACAGTTATAATTTATTAAAAGTTTAGAAGGTCTGCTTAGCGCTGGTCCTGCACCTGTACGGGATTCTGCAGCTCAGATGTTCAGATCTAAAACGTCGATGTGTCCATGAGTTCTGTCTCACATCTGTTCAAACTGAAGATGACAAAAAAATAATGACTAAAATAAGTGTAATGAAGTTAACTGCTGTGTTTATTAAAAGTACTATGATTTAATTTTACTCTAAAGTGCTGTTACGGTGAGCCATGCTCTTCAGTAGTGTCCTCTCCCGAGCACTGATCCCTACATAACTAAACCCGTCTCTCAGACTGCGTTATGTGTTAATAACTCTGAGAAAGCTGAAGATACTGACAGTGTTTAAGATCATCCGGCTTGATTGCTGCGTAAAAGGTTTGAATGTAAATGCAGTAAATAAACCTCCAGAAAGGCCACGTTTATAATGTGATTTTTAATATGAAAGAAATAAATAAGCGAACAAATGGAAAGAAAAACAACAGAATAAAAAGCGAACACATGGTGATAAACGGCAGTGAGAGATGATGACGTTCAGCTGATTGGGTTTAATTTCCCTTCTTTCTCAATATTACGAAAGTAGAAGCTTCGGCTTAATCCCGTCTTTAACAGGAAGACGCAGTGTCTGACTCTACAGCCGAGTCCTGATCACTCAGATAAGCTTTCCTGTTCCGTCTCCCAGAAAATCGAATCCCAGGTTGTGTAGACTGCGAGCTCTTTTTGTGTTGCGTTAATAAAATGTGCTGTAATCCAAGCAGGAGGAGAAAGAGGATCTAACCACATCCTTCATTATAAAAATCACATTAATCACTGAAGAGGTGGTTTATTTTACAGTAGAACTGTGAGTAACGTCTGAGCGTCTGAACACAGATCTACACATTCACTTCTCCAGCTTCACTTCCTGTTGCTGCTTCCTTCTCATCTCGTTTCATATTTGCTCTGCATAAAAATAAAAAAGAATTTCTCGCATCTGTGCATTCGGTGAAAGTGATAGAAATTTAAAGTGACCTTTTATTTATTTATTTATTTAATCAAAAATAAAACCAAGGCATGATAAAAGTGGCACACGTGTTTTCTTCTAGGCGTCCGATCCTCCGTCAGACTTCCACTGGAGTTCGTCTATCACCATCTGGTTCTGCTCAATGTCCTCAAACTTTGTGAGGAGCTTTGAATGAACCAGAGGCAATTTTCTGTACGCGAGAGAAGCATGAGGTCGAACCACAGGTTGCAGTTTGAGTTTTTTGTCCAAAGTAAATGTTTGCTCTTTCCTGGAGGTCGAGTCATACGTGGCCATTTTGTCCCACATTGATCTGAAGGCCTCGTGATCAGGCACATGGTCAAAGGTTTGCTTGCATGATCCTTTACACGTACGGAGTTTGATGTCGATGTCCACCTGAACACCGAAACCCAAAAAAGACAAACAAGACAAAATCAAACACAGAAGATTCAACTGGAGGAAAGAGAGAAAACCTTGACAGGGACAAATCCGCTAATCATTAGTCAGAGTTTTAAACTAAAAGTGAACTTTCACCTCCAACCGGTGGATTTCACTGATCTGATCCTCAATGCGTCTGTGGTACTTCTGGAGGTCTCTGGAGAGTTCTGCGGACTTTTTCCATAAGAGCGTCAGGTTCCTGTGGAGCGTCTCAGCCGTCTCGGCATAGCGCATATCTTCCACTGTAAAGAGCATCAACGACCTTTAACTTCTTTTAAAAGTCTCAATAAAGAAGAATAAAGAGGCTGGTGAGAGAGCGACTGGTGTGTTTAACGACAAACGACATGAAACACAACGATAAATGGATTGAAAAATGTTCTCTACTGAATACAAATATTTTCCCCTAAATGTGCTGTGGAATAAGAAGAATAAACAGCGTAGGGGCGTGCAGCTATTGGAAAATAATCAACTTCAGTAGCTCTGCTTCATCACACCGCACTATTGTTGATGATTTTCCTATAACAGTGTTCCATTCCTCACTTAGGGATGAGATAGAGAGTTTTTACGCACTGTATGTTTTGAGGATGATCTTCCTTTGCGCTTCGTAGAACTGAGCCGTCGTGATCATGGTAGATGAAGACGCAGTTCGGTATCGTTTAGTCTTTTCACAGATTTTGCCGAGACGCTCATAGACGTCTCCGTCGGCCTGCTGGATGAAACCCTGCAGCCGGCACCCTGAGGGACACTTCACGCCCTGCTCGCACATAAACAGAAAACATTACAGGAGGTTCAATAATCAATCATCACTGGCTTTAGAGGATGAAGTGTGATACGGTATTGAAATAAAAACACAGCATGATTATACCTGACAAGAGTTTAATCATTTAATTAAATTCAACATAATTTTGAACTTAATTGTCGCTTTGTCGAGCGAATTTGGTGGTAAATTTCACCTTTTACCTTAAAGCTTACAAAATACACTGAACTAAAAACATGAGAAAGGACACTGACCCTGATCTTCCCGTGTAAACTCACCTGGTCCTCGTCAGTACACAGCGGCAGTTTGTTCACTGGACACTGTCCAGGTCGTCTTTGGTAACCGAACTGACGGCGTGTTTGAGAATGAAATGACTCACACACTGAAACACACAAAGCACACACTTTAATATCTTCGGTGAAAAACAGGAATTAGAAATGGAATCATTCCGCATGACGTTTATTGATGGCACTGTTATGAATTCATAAATCTGCTTCTGTATCACCGTACGTGCTCTGAATGTGTGATTTGGTTTCATTAAGAAGATGTTTGACCTCTGTTTGAATCATTATCATTATCAGTGTGGAGGAAAAACTCATGAGTTTTATCATGGTATACTTTTAGGAGGTAATAATAGTAATCATCATCATCATCATCAGTTTATATAAAGTTGTGGAGATCTCCTGAAGCACAGTATTATAGTCCTGTTTTAGAAGGGCTCATAATCACTGCTGCTTGTGTGATGTTTTTAAATAAAGAACAGACACAAAATGAAGTGAACACATTCTTTTTATTATTGCAATCATGACACCATTTCATTGTGCAGTATTACACGTTGTGACATGTCCAGAGCATAACAACTTCTTTTCATCATTTGAGAGTTCAGAATGGCCTGATCTTCATTCTGACCACTTTGAGGGAATAATCAGCTGGTTTAAACGGCAGCCACACGACTCCATTCTCTACCTCATAGGGAACTTTGCTAGCAGGATCGTACTTCCCTCCCTTGTAGTAAATCCCATTAAGGTTGGCAGACTGGCAGTTATTGTACCACCATCCGCCTCCATAGAGCTCAGCACAGTTCTCCTCCCACTTGTCATTATCCCTGTCGAACGTGCTAAACTTCATGCCGGAGTGTGAAAGGTAGGAACCCATGTTAGCTAGCCCCCGCTCCAGAGCATCTCCTGCGTCCCCAATGTACGATGACACGTTTAGCGAGAATCCCGCTGTCTCTGAGCCCACTTGGATGTTATATTCTGCGTACACCTCGTTCTCCGCCCAGTCTAACAGCTCCACTCTCAGAACACTTTCTTTCTGAGCGAGGAGATGTAAGACTTTGTTCCCGATCCAAACCTCACCCTTTCCATCCCTGTCTATCTTCCCAAAACCAGCCCGATACTCATCCCAAGTGCGGTTGAAGTTAACAGATCCGTCCTCCCTCTGCTGGATCAGAACCCAGCCCCCCAAACCTGTGTCCTGGTCACAGTAAACCTCCACTACCTCCTCCGACCCGGCCGGCTTTACTTTGAACAGGCCGCTCTGACTGCCCGAGGTGTGCTTCTGCTGGATATCAACGCAATCTGAAAGGAGAGATCTGCCGATTAGCGCAAACGCTGCACTCGCTTCAAGTTCATTCCAATTGCTAATTTTCCCTGAGTAATTAACAGAAGATGTGCACTGACCCTTTCATTAACAAAACATGACTGAACACAATTAGTAATTATACTAGCTCCAAACCAGCATCAGAAGTTTTAATTGTAATTCTTATCAGGAATGTAAGACAGTTTTCTAAGCAATGCTTTCTTGTTTCTTTTTTTTTTTTTATCAGAACTGATTTTTGTTTTTAAAAAATGGTTCACTTTTTGGTAGAGGTATGTGAGTGTCACTCTAGTGTACCTCCGCCAATAAAATCAGCTTTGCGATCATCGCGGGACTTCAAGCTGCGAGCATGTAGGTCAGGATGATCGTCTTCTACGTCACCGCGAAAGAATGCCCCGAGATCATCACCGATATCGCCAGGTGCAGATGACGTGACGGTCTTAGTGTCTGAGATAAAACCTTTGCTCCCGCCATTAGTGATGAATTTGGAGGAGGAGGAGGAGGACGAGGATGAGGAAGAAGTGAAGGATGTGGAGAACTTACGATCCTGTCCGTTAGAACCCAGTCCCTTAAAGAAGTCTCCACCAAATCCATCGAGTTTTCCATCACCACGATCGAGACTGGTGATGGATTTTGAATCTCCACCTGTTACTTTGATGGTGAAGCCATCGGCAGTGAGTCTTTTACCATCTTTAGCTGCACTCAGGAGATCTCCTTCAGAAATGCCAAGTTTTTCAATGGTGTCACACCCTGGCCCACTGCTCACCGTTTCATACTTTTCCTGAATGCCATCTTTGGTGTGGGTTGTGACCTTGCGGACGGTCTGACTGCAGCTGAGGGTTTGGCTGATGGTTCGTGAGCTAGAGATGGGTGTAGATTGGCCCGTACCTGTGCTGACTTTGCTGACGGTAGCGGCTGTTTCTGCCGTGGAGCCCTCAGCCTCCAGGGAAAGCTGAAGCTGGCCCACGTCACCGAAGAAGATCTTCCTCTGTGCGGCTCTTTCTGGTTCAGTGGTTCCAGCCTTGTAGATGGAGGGCACGTGGACATCCTTCATTGGTCTGCTCTTCAATACCTTCAAAGAACTGACAGTCTCAACACTCTGGACCTGTAAGGTATCTAGGCGGTCCAGCTGCTTTTCCAGAGCTTCATAGCCCTCCTTGTCCATGGAGAACGCCACATAGCTGGCACAGGAACCTTTACAGCTGCGAAGCTTGATGTCAATGTCCACCTGAACCAAGAGTGAAGTGTAAGCGTGTTAAAACACTATCAATCAGATCAAAGTATCTTTAAAACACAATCTAATTCAAGACACATCACTGGCTAAGTTTACATTCACGTCATTCAGCAGACGCCGTTATCCAGAGCGACTTACATATATATCACATTAATACGACTGAGGGTGAAGGGCCTTGCTCAGGGGCCCAGCAATGGCAGTCTGGTGATGTTGGGATTTGAACTCATGACCTTCAGATCAATAGTCCAGGATCTTAATCACTGAGCCACCACTACTCAGAGTCACTAATGAACCTCAACAGAAACAGAGCTTCAGGACACATCGCTATCCCTCTCACGTGGGACAAGATAACTGGCTGACTGTTAACCGGGAAAGTAAATTCGGTGTGTTAGCATCTGTTAGCGTGACTCGTTCAGAATCTCATCCGCTGCACAGACGATCTTTCAGAATCAGATGTCAGTTAAACGTGCTGAGAAAACAAAACAGCTAGCTGGAATCAGACAATAGCTCATTGGCCGGTCACTAGGTGTAAAGCGCACTAACACAATCTGCTCCTTTCTTTAGAAAATTATCATAACTGGTCAAATCATTTTCTTTGTGGGAATTTATTTTCGTTTGTGTCTGTATTAACGCACTTAATGCTGAGCTCACTCAGGAAGTTATGATTTGTCATAGAAGAAGATAATTATGATTTTATACTCTAGTTAGACTTAAAATTCGGACTCTTAATAGTGTACTAGGCTTTTTTTTTTTTTTTTTTTTACCTCCATGCGCTGTACAGCCAGGAACTGGGTTTTGATTTGAGCTTTCAGAGCCTCCATCAGTCTCAGCTGACGGTCGATTTTAATCTTCAGCTCAACAATCCTCTGCCTCAGCTGTTCAGCCAAAGAGGCAAATCTGTTATCATTACCTGAAAATCAATAACAACAGCAAAGATGTCTGTTATTAGTCCAAAATGCAACTGTTTTATTTTCTTCTAAATGAAGCAATGTGTAAATCTGATGATTAGACATGATTCTATGAAACGGGAATGTTTTTCAGCAGTTGTGTAAAATAGTCTGTTGTAAATGATCTCATGTGAAAGCGCACCTGCGGTGGAAACAAGCCTCTCCCTCAGAAAGTTGTACGTGTTTTTGGACTCCAGATCTGTAGATCGATGCAGTTTTTTTCCCTCCTCGAGAAGTCTGCTGATCTTCTGGATCTTGCTGTGGATCTCGTGATCAGATTGATCCAGAAGGCCTTGAATCCGGCAGCCAGATGGACATTTTCTACCCTGAAAGAAAAACACAGAATTCAGAAGAGAAATTTAATCCAAATCATTTTCAGATAGTATTTTAGGATGATCAAAGAAACAATCTTTAGCTTTTCTTCACCAAAAAAATTGAAAGATTCTAAAGAACAGTTGAGTTTGTACCCAATCATCATCTGCGCAGATCGCCCAGTCTTTCTCTGTGGCACATTTATCAGCCTTGATGCCGGGTTCAATAGGACGAGGACCTCGAGGACTAAGCTTCTCCTCCTCACTCTGAAAGCCAGAACATGTATCTGTCAGTAAATTGTGTGATAAATACAGTAAGGCTGTTATTGTAGGAGTTTTCACTCACCGAGGCAGAAAGTAAGAACAGACACAGGCAGAGAAGAGAGGACTGGAGCTTCATCTTTTACTTCTCTGTACAGACGACTGACGTTCCTCCCGCTAAGCACGTCCCATATGAACACTGGAGTGACCAACGTCCTGACTCAATGTTGACCGTCATGTCTCAACATCTCCACCATCATCGTTACTGATTAACCACGAAGAACCATGAAGAGCCACGGTGTTCTTCAGAAGAGGGCATGGGGGGGGGGGGGGGCCTGAGTGGGAAGAAAGGACCCAAATAGAGATAAAAGACACTGGAACACAAATATTATGTAAAACCAATAATGTGAGTCACAGAACAAGTGAAGAATCACAGAGCTGCTTCCCGTAAAACTGTCTGAAAGCAAACCAAATTCTAAAAAACATTCTCACCGCTGTTTCTTAGCTTTAATTAATTTATTAACTAGTTAAATTCTTTCAAAAAAGCTTTCATTTCCATGTCCATGGAGAACAACACCCTATTAATAGTAATAATAATAATGATAATAATAATAAAAAGAAGAAGAAGAGAGTTCTAACTCACAGTACATTAAGTGTATTTGAACTTGATATCACTGTATAATTGATTTGTTTGTGTGTCATTATTTTAATGTTATAATATCATATATTAATGTTTTATATATATATTATTCTTTATTGTGTGATAATGTTTTGAGTATCAGCGCAGTATTTTCTGTCTCTAACACTAACTCTTAATTACACTGATATTATATTTTCTATCTACATATGGGTTAAACGCAGAGAAACAATTTCCCTCCAGGGATTAATAAATTAACGTAATTAAATATATATCTATCTAAAAGTCTGAAGTTTATAAGTACAAATGGAGTTATCAGTCAGGTTTATATATATATAAATGAGTAAAAGTAGGAATCATTTTAGAAATGATTAGAATTGAGTGATTGTTTTCTGGTGTAATATCACAGTGTGATATTTTTTGATGGATTAGTATTGCACACGAGGGCAGGGTTATTATCCCTCACAGGTTTTAATCTGATTCTCGACATTTCTTCCTCAGAGCCAAAAAACACAACTTTCATTATTGATTCAGAAGGACAGGAGCTTAAACATGGGACACGTTCCCAATCTGATCTGTATGTTATTGATTTTTCCTCCAGGTGATAAGAGAGCTGTAGTCTGAGCTGAGAGTGAATAAGTGATGAAATGTGTGAGAGAGGAGAGGAGAGACAGAGGGGATGTTCTGAGCTGTAGCGCTCTCTGGGGTCTGAGGACCGCTGTGCTATACTGCTATAATCTTCCTGATCTTCATGCAGAACTTTAACAACAGACATGATCACAGAGCAGACGTACAAAAATCCAGATGTAAACATTACTGTAGATCCAGATGTAGATCTCTAAACATCACTGTTTACATTTAAATCACATTGAGTCTAATATTTTAATAACTTTATTAAGTTCATTTAAAAACCTACACTGAGAAAGGTCCATAAATGTATAAATACCTGTTGTAAAAAGTTTAAGATAATAATAATAATAATAATAATAATAATAATAATAATAATAATAAT
>JAOVYU010000032.1:17339702-17350117 GCA_025674565.1 Synodontis membranacea | reverse complement strand
AGTGAAGGGGGAGTGGCCTCAGTATCTGTCAGTCTCAGTGAAGGGGGAGTGGCCTCAGTATCTGTCAGTCTCAGTGAAAGAGTTCTAGTTATAATATACCAACATGGAGCCAAAATCTTCTAATACCTGTGCAATTACTCCATCTCATTTTGCCAGGTGTATTATGGGTAAATGAGAGTGCTTTCTGTAGCAGTGAATCATTATCTCCCTCTTGACATGTGGTGGGAATCCCTCTCTCTCTCTCTCTCTCTCTCTCTCTCTCTCTCTCGCTCTGATCTCTGTTACAGATTAGAGAGAGCTGAGTTGAGGACAGGCAGGTAATAGTCTTCTGAAAGGATTTCCAGGCAGAAATTGTGGGATCGACTCACTGTAACGCCTCAGGAAGTCTAATTGTACTCGTCTCCCACAATCCTCTTCACATTCCTCCAGCTGAGGCTCATTTCACTCACAGGAAGCTTCGTCGAGCTGCTGTACAGTGTTGGTGTTTCCTCATTGGCACTGTGATGAAATGACAGCTAATTAGTGTAAAAGCACAGCAGGATGTGAGGCGGCTCGTCTTCACGTCTGTGCTGTGAGGTGATAACGTAACAATAACAGCCCATCTGACATCGCTCTGCTGTAAGAATTATGTGGGTGTGTAGTGATTTTAATTGCTCCAAATATTTGTATATGTAGTAAACAACTAAAATGTCCTGACATCATCTCTGCATCTTTCCCCTCTTAAAAAAGGATCTACAGATATCCAAAAATATAAAAAATGGAAACTGTTATGGGAAAATACATTTTTACTAATATTTCTTTAAAATATTAGTGATAGTGAGAATTATGTAGGAAACATGGGGCGTGGTTCTGTGACATTTTATGGTAGAAATGCAGTAGTAAAGAAGAGTTTCCACACTCTCAGTTTCAGAATCCATCCATGAGTGCGTTGGTTTAATCTCATTTCTTTACTTTCTTTGTTAAAAGCTTTACAGCTGGAAATGTCATTTCTAACAGCAACAACAGCAGGGTTTTTTTTTAACTCTAGAAAGATGACTAGATCCTTAAATCCCTTTGAATCATTTATATACATCTTTTTAGAATGTAGATTAATGAAGTAATAAATATCCAGTAAATGTTCCTTTCTAGGTGTGAATGTTGAACTCTGTTAAATAAGAAATAAACAATGTTTCAAGCTGATCTGTGAGGGTAGAGATTCGAGAGGGCTTTGCGGTTGGGCCAAGAAATTGATTCAGTCCAGTCTGGGATTTGTCTCGTCACAGCATCATCATGAATTTGTATGAGATTGAGAAACTGATTCGAATGGCTCTTTATGTCTGTTTTATGGGAGCGAGAGAGAGCGAGAGAGAGAGAGAGAGAGAGAGAGAGAGAGAAAGAGAGAGAGAGAGTCTGAAAAGTCACAGAGACAAAACTTTAACCACATTCAATTCCTCATCACACATCTCTCTGAGGAATTCCTGTCTATAAGACTGTCTTTACACAGACAAAACCATGAGAGAGAGAGAGAGAGAGAGAGAGAGAGAGAGAAAGTAATCCAATGCCTCCCAGTGTCCAATGTCCACCAGAGTTCCTGGGTTTGGTATCCAAGTCTAATGGTACTGTTTGTTCTCTTCCCAGTTTTGGTAGGTCCTTCAGTAGCTCCTCTCTGCATTGTTGGTCATCATGGTAAAGTTCCTTGTAAAATTTCACTGCAGTCGGTCTCATCTCTGCTGGTGTTGTGGTTATGGTTCCATTGGTGGGTTCCAGGTTCAGCATTTGGTTGTGATTTCTGCTTCTTTTTTTTTTAACTGCAGAAATGGGTCATTGGGACATCATTATCATTGATGATGGAGATCTGGCCTCTTAGGATATTCATCAAGAATGTCTTCTTTTTTCCATATAGAAGTTTCATCATTTCTGTGTGGCTCTTAGTAATCATTTCATTATCTACTCTTCCTGTCTCCCTCAGTCGCTCCTCGATAGTGTCCTTTTATTATCGCTTTTGTATGTGTATGTTAGTAAAACATTTTTATTCGTGTTTTCTCCTCCTTCTACCACGTGCCTCCTTTCTTCTGTCTCCATTCCTCCCAAAATTCTGTGAAATGAGAAAAGCATCTTTGCATCAAAATACAAGTAAGATCAGAGTTTTACGGTCCTAGAAAGCATAAAGTCAAGTGTGACCCTGTGATGGTCTGAAAAAAACACTGCAATATATAAAACATTTTCTTCCTGTCTGCTTTTATGGTTCTTTTCTCTCCATGGATCTTTGAGGCCACATGCTTCAATAACCTGATCTAGTTCTACAGACGACTGTAGGTGTGGTTCTTCTGAGTTCCTGTCTACTGTAAAGTCTGCAGAACAGTTCCAGTCTTCCTGCTGTACTACAACCAGGTCACTGCTGCGCTGTCAGGGCATCTCCTAGTTTTGATTCGCTCACTGCCGATGATGGATGCATAAACATGTACAAATATAAACCCTGTTCCTCTGATATCTTCTTGTACCTGTAAGACGCTCTGTTCTCTGGAGGATATTTGCTTTTAACCTTTCTGAAAATGAAATTTCTACTCCAGCACTACAATTTGGCTAAGAAGGAGTTGGGTTCCCCACATTACAGTTTTGAAACTTCTGTAGCGGTGGACAGTCGGTATTCCCAGAGCTCCCATGTCACTCCTGTTTTTTTTTTTTAAGACTCCCGATAATGCCATCGAGAGGATTCAACCCTGAGCTGATCTCGTGACAGCATGGCAACACCTCAGACAGCTGCACGGCTCTCAGGGAGCATGTTCATGCATTATTTATACACACACACACCAAAACAATACAGTCTCACTTTGTTTAGCAACTATTGCAGCGTATTTCAGTGTATGAAAGCGCAAAATCCGTAACAATGTGAATAACATGACTATACAGAGATCAGGAATTTCAGTTCTTCATCTTGTTGTTTCTCACGTGGTGTTCAAGTGGGTTTTTACTCAGGATTCATCAAATTCCACAGAGGTGACAGGACTGGCTAAAAAGGCAGGTTTCCACACACACACACAAACACACCCACACACACACACACCCACACGTTCGCGGGCTGTGGCTCTGCTCTCCCGGTGTGTGATGGATGAGGCTGTTGGCTGTCAGTGAGCTGGTACAGCAGTGATGGATGGTTATGGAGCAGCCGGGAATCAGCGTTTGATTGAGCTGTAAGAATCTCGCTGTGAGCAGTTACAGTAATTCTGATGACAAACACAATACACATGGTGTTAAACCCCTAATACACGATGTGTTAAATCACCACGGAGTGAGTTGGAGGAAAGCCAGAGGAGGATATAAAGGCAGAGTGATTGTGCTGCAGTGAGATCAGGGGTCAGAACTAAACAGCTGAACATGTCTGGGTGTGGCTTAATATTCTAATGAGCAAGCTTGATTGACAGGTCTAGAGATAGATAGATAGATAGATAGTACTTTATTAATCCCTCGGGAAGGTTCCTCCGGGAAATTAAGTACGTAAGGTCTGTTGCTGTGAGCGTTTTCAATACAACTTGTGATACAGCCAGATACGTATTGTACAGTTTATTGAGAGGTCACGCCTCGTTTACTGAGACTGACAGACACAAAGGCCACGCCTCCTTCACTGAGACTGACACACATAAAGGCCACGCCTTCTTCACTGAGACTGACACACACAAAGGCCACGCCTCCTTCACTGAGACTGACAGACACAAAGGCCACGCCTCCTTCACTGAGACTGACACACATAAAGGCCACGCCTCCTTCACTGAGACTGACACACATAAAGGCCACGCCTCCTTCACTGAGACTGACAGATACAAAGGCCACGCCTCCTTCACTGAGACTGACAGACACAGAGGCCACGCCTCCCTCACAGAGCATGACACACAAAGGCCACGCCTTCTTCACTGAGACTGACACACACAAAGGCCACGCCTCCTTCGCTGAGACTGACACACATGAAGGCCACGCCTCCTTCACTGAGACTGACAGACACAAAGGCCACACCTTCTTCACTGAGACTGACAGACACAAAGGCCACGCCTCCTTCACTGAGACTGACACACATAAAGGCCACGCCTCCTTCACTGAGACTGACAGACACAAAGGCCACGCCTCCTTCACTGTGACTTACAGACACAAAGGCCACGCCTCCTTCAGTGAGACTGACGCACACAGAGGCCACGCCTCCTTCACTGAGACTCTTTCCTTTATGTCTGTTTGATGTCTTTATTAATTGTATTTCTGTGTTGTTTTTTTCGTCTCATCAGCTTTTATGTCTTAAATCCATTCAGTAAAATCCTCTACGGCTCTCTCTCTCTCTCTCTCTCTCTCTCTCTCTCTCTCTGTCTCTCTCTCTCTCACACACACCCACACTCACTCTCACACAGGGAGCTTTTGATCATGTTTTGTGCTTCACAGAGTAAATCGTGTAATAGTTTTGTTGTCATGCTGTGTTTAGTTGTATTTTCCTGTGATGATGTAACTGACTCGGAGCTGCATCATGGCACTGCTTTGCTGAAACACTTTATTTTCCTTGAAGAGAAAATCAGACCAGAAAAATGTCTTATATTTTGTGTTAAAGGTTTTAATATTTAAAGGTTATGTGCATTATTTTACTGGACAGATTTTCAATTTTTTTTTCTAAAGTGAATGTTTATAAAGTCTGCACTTTAAAAAAGAGAGAATTTAAACGATCCAGTATATACAATTATGAATGGTTAAGATTAATAAAAAGAATCTCAGTTATTGTTATATGTAAGGAATAAAACATTATGAAGCATTATGTTACAGGAAATTAATCAACGATTCGGTGGTGTGATGAAGTTGCGTCACTGTCAGCACCCTGGAGGTGATTCTTTTCTATAACAGCGTGTGGTTAAGTGTTTTATTCCACAGCGACTTACCAACAATTACAATTTCTTTTATTAATTGTCATTAATTAAGAAATGACATCATACATTGTTTCATCATTTTTCTAGTCATGTCTTTCTTCATATCTGTTTATAGTTCCATTTAAAGTTCTGGAAAATCCAGGAAATGCAACGATGATTGTAATTTCATGAACTTAAATAATTCTAATGCTATTTTTTATTTTCATTTAGCAAACTGCAAACAATTGCAAAGATCCATGGATGATAATAAAACAATTTTGAGTGACAGTGTACACTTTATTTTATGGATATTTTCATTATTGAAATGTTTATTAGTTGTGCCTGTCGCTTTGGCGCCCCCTGTGGTGAAAATGTGAACTTGTCCCAGGCAATCTGATTATTAAAATAGACCTGATAAATGATAAAGTAATAAATTATGATTATTTTAATGTTTTGAGAGTGGAACAAAGTGTACTATTTTGTAGAGAAAAGAATGGACTTTTTTGTGACTTTTTTGTTGTTTCTAATCTTGTAACACACAATCTTCCTGTCTTACACAATATCAGATTGACATCTTTTCCCCTGGATGAATGTTTGCCATTTCTTCTTCACAGCGTCAGCACTGAACTGAAAATGAGTGATATCTACGAGTCGGCCGCCACCTCGCTGGGGCTCTTCAACAGTCCCTGCCTGACTAAAGTGGAGCTGCGTGTGGCGTGTAAAGGAATCTCGGACCGGGACGCTCTGTCCAAACCCGACCCCTGCATCCTGCTCAAGATGCAGTCACATGGCCAGTGGATCGAGGTGAAGCTGCTTTCTCTTTCCTGTGTATATGCACATCCAGGAAGTGAGAGTCTAACAAGTGAACAGGGAACATAGTGTAGTGTGATAAAATATAGGAGATAGAAGCATCTCCTATATTTTATTAATATTACAACGTATTGAAATCAAAGCTAGTCGAAGACGTCATTAACGGAAAAAATGTAGCACTTAAGCAAAGTTCTAACATATTAACAAAATCAGCTACTCAGTTAATCAGATGAAATGAATGCCAGTGATTTCAAATAACTAAACTTATCTCTGAAGCTAGCATAGCTAATTAATATTTGTTTAAAAAAAAAACTAGCTTTGAAACTTATCTAGTGATTGAATAACGCTAGAAAACTTTTCGAAGGATTACGTAATTTTATGCTGAAATCCACATGACATTGGGTTTCGTGTTCAGTCTGTCCGAAATAGCATTTTCATTACATCCATAGATGTACATTAATTAAACATGTTTCATACATCCTCGTTATAAGTGCTATGGATGAAATGAATCCTGTTGTTCAGAATTAAAAACATTATAGCTTTTGACCATCAGCTAACATTAGCGTACAGCTTGTTCATGTTTAAACATCAGCAGTAATGTCTTTATAATCTTTAACTGAAGCAGGTGGCGAAATTTATCAGCCGTATTTCATTATAAATTAAATATAAAAAGTATTTTTATTTTATATAGAAAACTGAATCTCATAATTCCCACTTGGAGGTTGAGATGAACTTTTTTCCCAGTCTGAATGTGGGATATTTTCTTGTTTTTTTTTTTTTCTATTTGGATCTGTATTTGAAAAAGTCATTAAGAATAGTGGAAACAAAATTTCATGGTGTTTGTTTTCAGCCATTTTTATGATCGCTGATAAGATGATAAGATTTTTAAGTGTGTGTGTGTGTGTGTGTGTGTGTGTGTGCTGCATATGTTCTCAGTGAGATCTCTCAGTGTGTTTTGTGCCAGCTCATCAGCCGGTCCTTTCTCTTCGCCCCTTCGTTCCTCATTAGCCGTTTATGAAACAGTGCCGTTCCTGCTCCTTTAGTGTGTGTTTGTGTGTGTGTGTGTGTGTGTGTGTGTGTGTGTGTGTGTGATGATTATATTACACTGTGGGGACCAAAAGTAATGGTTAGGGTTCTCATAGTTAGGGTTATTGTTATGCCCAGAGAAATAAATGGGAGTTCCCCAGAAAGACATAAATACACTACTTTGTGTGTGTGTGTGTGTGTGTGTGTGTTCCCACTTGAGGTAATATCACATGAAATATTGTAAAATAGCCCATTTGGTACGTTTTATGATGCTCTGTTTCCTGAGGCAAGCTGTCGGGGTCGTCACATCATTTTCATCATTTTCATCACTTCGCTGTGAGTCATGAAGGCGTCGACGCGTCCCTGTGAGACCTTTAAGCGAAATCGAGAGTGTTTTTAAATCAGTGACACATCCATGTGTAAAAGAAGGGCCTGGAATCTTCTCAGCTTGTGTTCTGAGTTTTATAGAAACAGTGCTAATGAGTTAATAACCTCAGGTAAACCCTGCGTTCATTAAGTCGCTTGTGTCACCTGTATTTTTCTCTCATGTGTGCACGTAGTGAAGAGTACTGTTGTGTTTTGTGGGCGTGGCCTGTCCAGCATTACTTTTTAGCTCCAGTATAAACAGTAGTATTTTCTAAAGCTAAGTAGTTAAACACAAATTATTGCAGTGTGAACGCTCTTCTAAAATCCACCAATAGGAGGACGAAAAACTCACGGGACAGACAAACAAATCATATTAATGAACAAACAAAATCTCTTTATAACCTCTAGCTCACTGTGTGTTTACGCGAGCCACTTTTCTGCAGGGGCTGATAACGGATATCAAGCTGACTGATGACGTGACAATCTGACACGGAGAACTCATGCTATCACACAGTTTGTTCTAGAATTCACAACAGAGAGTTCTGGGATCTCATGATGAGCAATAATCTTAAAAGAGCTGGAATTGCAGTCAGCCAGAGGAGGAGGTATGATTAGAAACTCATAATAAATCCATTAATAATGTAACAACGGCGGCTAATCATTTCTGAGATCTGTAATATAACAGTCAGGCTGAGAATGCTAATAATGCACGTAGGGCAAAACCCATTCCTCAATCGGGTTAATCATCATCACTGGTGATTAGGGTGTGTATCCTGAGGCACGCTTTGAACAATTCTGCAGTTAAATATGAAAAGACAAAATTTTATTTATCAATTATTCAAAGCACAGCAGACACATCTGATCCCAGTACAGAGAAAACGCTAATCCAGTGGACTCAGCTAGTACAGTACAGAGACTCTGTTGCGGGCGTGTCCCACTTTGAAGTGCCTCTGTCATGGGCGTGTCCCACTTTGAAGTGCCTCTGTCATGGGCGTGTCCCACTTTGAAGAATCTTTGTCATGGGTGTATCCCATTTCGAAGAACCTCTGTTGTGGGCGTGTCCCACATGGAAGACCCTCTGTCATGGGTGTGTCCCATTTCGAAGACCCTCTGTTGTGGGCGTGTCCCACTTTGAAGTGCCTCTGTCATGGGTGTGTCCCATTTCGAAGCACCTCTGTTGTGGGTGTGTCCCACATGGAAGACCCTCTGTTGTGGGAGTGTCCCACTTTGAAGTGCCTCTGTCATGGGTGTGTTCCACACTGAAGTGATTTTGCTGAGTCATGTGTTCCATTTCAAAACACTTTAGTCTGTAGTGGGCCTTCAAATGGCACAAAGTGCACTAGGTAGAGAACATCAGTGTGACCACCACTAACGTAATGAGCTGAGAATCGACTTGTGTTGTGTTGAATCGACTTGCGTTCTGCTTGTGAGGTTTTTAGTTCCAGAAGAGTCCAGGGAGAGGTGATTTCCTGCCCATCGCACTTCGCCTGTTAAAGCAGATCTGATGAGCTGAATCAGACAGTTTTGAGCAGCGAAAGCACAAAATCGTGCAGAATGTGAACTATGTGCAGCCTGGGACCGAAGCTGTGTCTCTAATTGCACACTGTGCACTTTATCCTGTGTCCTGTACTCTATACAGCGTGCAGTAAATGATGTTTGTAGGTCAGAAACGTCTCAAAATGGAAGCAATAAATTATTAGAGGTGTGCATTGGGACAGGGATGCCACATGACCCAGCCAATAAATTCAGTCCTCAGTGAGCGGTTAGGAAGAATAAAAGATCACATTCATTAACTCGGAGGTGTTTTGGTTCTCCAGGGGACTGAATGTTTACCAAGATGTTCTCATGTGCTCATCCTCAGAAACTGCTTTACGCTTGTTAGTTTTGCTCCAATTAAAGTAATTATTTGTTTATATTTTGAGACCATAGAAAATCTCACATCCTATACGAACAAAAATAAATAAATAATAACTGCGGGCGTGAACCAGGTGACCTGCATTAGAACCGCTTTCCTTCCTTTACATAATATCACATCAGACACACTTCATGCAGAAAGCGTCTAGTTCCATTAGTCTTTTTGTATGACAGCATTTTGTAGTGTCTTTGTGTTTTCATGTGGATGTTTATATTTTCAAAAACGCTGGAACAGGAAACTATTCAGATTCTCAGCTGTGTGAAAATCGAGCACGTTCAGACACTAATGTGTGTGATTTCCCCCTCACATTTGCAGTAATTGTAATTTTGGAGCGAGTGTGTGCTCGGAGCGAGTGTGTGCTCGGACTGTCGAGAGATTTACATTGAAACTGGAGCAGCTTGAAAGCATATGAATTATGTAAAAAGTGAGAAAGTGCATACGAGAAGATAAAACCCTGCAGCTGCAGCTGATGGATTCTCTCGAATGTCACATCATCATCTGTTTATTTATTAAAGTCTACATCCATCTCCTTCCTCTCGGTGTTTGTCGTTCTCAGAACTTTCTACAGGGTGCCTGTAAAGGTGATGTGTGAGGAGGCGGGGCTAATGGGGATTCCTATTGGTTTCTAATGATCTGTAATATTAAGTTTAATGAATGTGTTGTTCTTCATGGTTCTCTATATTTGCGATAAAGTCTTAGGATGTGACAGTTGAATATTGGCAGACGTTTCTAATTCATATGTAAACAAGAATCTCCACCTTCGTGATGGTATCGTCATCAGGACAACAGCTACTGAATAACTTATTGATGGTCAAGTCGCAAATCCACAAGTGCACTTTAAATCAATATTTCATAGCTGCTGGTTCTATGATTGATTTATTTGTAGCTTGTAAGACGTCAGTGTCTCTCACATCAAGTGTTCTGAAAAGTTCCTGCTTTATCACACGGTAAAGATCGGAGAAACCGGTCGGAGATAAGCAGCTGGAAATTTTGCAGAGGCTTTAGAGTAGATTAATGATCTAATGATCAAATATTCAATGCTCAGAGTCGACCACTTCAGTGCAACAGATAGGTCAGTGTTTACACAGGGAGAGTTGTGCGTATTCATGGAGATGCTCTGGCTTACGTAGGAGTGAGATGATGGTGAGTATTGAAATAAACAGGAGTCTAGTTTATAGTTATGAACAGTATTTAACTTCAGTCAGTCTTTACGTCTGAGATATGAATTCTGATGAGTGGAATTTAGGTTCCAGACCCCGGCGTGGATGTGTGAAAATCGTGAATGCTTGGTGGAGTCACTAAAAATGCTAAAGTTTAAAGTTTAAACCCCAAATATGACCTAAATCATGCTCCAAAAGCACTTTAATATCATTTAAAAGTTATCTTAATACATTACCCTTAAAAAAATAAATGGTTGATGTAAAAACAGAGTACAGTATCACCTA
>JAOVYU010000032.1:16983930-16994926 GCA_025674565.1 Synodontis membranacea | reverse complement strand
TCAGCAAGATCTTATTCTTTCAAGTTCTTATTTTTACAGCAAAACCCAGGAGCCTTTATTATGTTTTGAAAACTAATATAAAATGATTTTGTTCTGACTCATATAGAAGCTATAAAATAAAAATCTGTAGCAAAATTTGGGGTGTTCTAAAACTTCTGACCGGTTGTGTATATATACAGTACATTTATTTTCCGCTTTAGATTCTATACGTGTGATCACAATTCAGTCTAATTTCAGTTTCAGGTTTAAACACTACCGAATACTTACGCAAGCCCGTGTAAGTGCTGAACTTGGCATCATTTTCTCGTTCATCTACAGTACCAAGATTCAACACGTGTAAATTATTTATTTAAATTAAACGTCCTATTGTAGTGCATTAATAGAATCAAGACACGCAGGTATTTTTCAAACTATTTATTTGAGTTAGTTTCTTTTAGACTGTTTAACAGTAGCATTTTCCTCACTTAACATCGAACCGTTGATCTTATTACACCAGTATAACAGTAACATCCAGTAATGGGGACACCTACAGCAACGCTTCATGAGGTGACACGGACACAAATACTGCTAAACTCAAAAGCACCTCCAGGTGAAAGGAAAAACAAACTAACATACATGCGCACACACACACACACGCACGCACGCATACACAAATCACTACAGAGACTAGCTGGTCTTGTAGACAGTTTGTGGGATGCTAGCGCTTCAACTATGACTCTTAAGTGCATTTAAAAGAAGGAATGCGGTTCTCGTCTGGGTTCCTCAGCCAGACATTTACTCCTTGGAGTGCATGTACAGTAGGAGGTCAGCGACACGGTGGCTGTAACCAAACTCATTGTCATACCTGGAACAAAAAAACAGATCGTTATCATGTTAGAAGCTGATTACGACTTTTTTCTACAACAGCATCTTATTAACGATTACAATATTCTAGTTATTAAAGTGCAATTTGTGCATTTTTTCAGTTTAGTCTCAAACTCTGACACTAGAGACTCCTTCCATAAATATTAAATAAACTTCTCCTTACAGTATGAGTACACTATTTTTTATTATTATTATTATTATACGCAGCATCTGCTGTACAAGTCCCCATGAATGAGCTGATACCTTAGAAACGAAATCGTATTCCATTAATATTAAAATATGAATCAACACCTCCTGACCAATCAGAATCCAGAATTCGACAGCACTGCGTGTTAAAGGATGTGTTCGCTCGTTCGCTGACTTACCAGGAAATGAGCTTGACAAAGTTGTCATTCAGGGAAATGCCGGCACCGGCATCAAAGATGGAGGAGTGGGTGTCACCGATGAAGTCGGAGGACACGACCTAAACAAACAAACAAAGAAACAAACTGTAAGCACTAACGCTACGGTGCATGAATACAGTTTCGTCTGCGATGCAAATGATCTCGACTCACAGACTCCTCGGTGTATCCCAGAATTCCCTTCAGGGCTCCGTCGGATGCCTTCTTGACAGCCTCTTTGATGTCAGCGTAGCTGGCGGGGCTGGAGAGGCGGCAGGTGAGATCCACCACGGAGACGTCGGCCACGGGGACACGGAACGCCATGCCGGTCAGCTTCCTGCAGCGGAGCGGGAAAAATGTCTGATTATTGTTCTGTTTCAGGAATAGCAACGAGAACGCTCTTTGTTTCGTGTTCCTCCTGCTGACCCGTTGAGCTCTGGGATGACTTTGCCCACAGCCTTGGCAGCTCCTGTAGAGGCGGGGATAATGTTCTGGTGAGCGCCACGGCCGTCACGCCAGGCCTTAGCGGAGGGGCCGTCCACGGTCTTCTGGGTGGCAGTGTAGGCATGGACCGTCGTCTGTAAGAGAAAAATGTAAAACCTGAAGAAGCAATAGTCCATGTTGTTTCACGAAAAGTGTATAAAGTGTATAAAGAGTTTTTTAAAAACTCATTAAGTAAATCACAAGTCGTAAGGGTCAATATTTCAACAAAAAAAAAAAACAACAACACCTAATAACATCTAAAGCTACAGAAGTGATGCTTACCATGAGAGCCTCCTCGATACCAAAGCTGTCATGGATGACTTTGGCCAGAGGAGCCAAGCAGTTAGTCGTGCAGGATGCATTGCTGTCAGATACACCACCAGGCATCCGGGTTAGCGTTATTAGTTATTATTGTTATTATAAAAAAATTCAAATAACATGCAAGAACAGAACATGATAAAGTCTAGTAATCAGTAAGTCAAGCCGCCGGGTTGCACCAAGATCCCACTTTAATTTCAAACACAGATTAAGAAATCTTAATTTCATTCTAATTATACACCATGACATTCCATTACAGGTTAATTACATGTTTATTGTATAAATTACATATGTATGTTATGTAGGTGTGTACATGTACAGCAAAACTAAAGCCAGGATTAAATTAAAACCGGCTTAAATACGATCATTTTCAATCATGAGTTTACAATTCTGTGTGACTGCATGAGTAAATAAACTTTAATAATCCAGGTAAATTTCTTCTGGTGCAATCCCAGGCTAAGTGTAATAATAATAATAATAATAATAATAAAGGGTCTGTTTAGAACGGTAGAGTCACCTGACGATGGTCATGCTGGAGGGGTTGTACTTGTCCTCGTTGACTCCCATCACAAACATGGGGGCGTCTGGTGAGGGGGCGGAGACTACCACGCGCTTGGCTCCTCCCTGCAAGTGAGCCTGCAGAGAACACACACAAACGTGACTCAATTTGAAGATATTTTTTCATCCTGCTGTGAATTTTTCCTGCTGTTCTGAGGGTCGAGGAGACTTACAGAGGCTTTCTCGACACTGAGGAAGACTCCGGTGGACTCGACGACGTACTCGGCGCCGGCGTCGCCCCATGGGATCTCAGTGGGCTTCATACTGACAACAGAAGGAGGAGGAGAAAAGTTCAGAAAGGTTCAGAACAACCGGAGTCTCATTTATCAAACACATGGGTCCGATCTAAAAACTCACATCCAATAACGATGTACACAACTCGAAAATGTGTGAAAAATAGAAAATGACCTGCACGTTTTGTCTAGTTTTAGTTACAGAGTTGGTTTAACATTTCTATTGCCATAACAGTGATAGAATTTTTTCACCACTGTTTTGGAAACGACACACAATAAAATTAAAATAACGTCTACACAACAATTTTAAGCTCTCGTTGGGTTGAAAAGACCTCAAGGAGAAAGAACTCAATTGCAAACATTTGGAAATTATTTAAAATATATTAAACGGACAAATAAAATGTACATCAGAGTCGGGGTGATAAAATCTAAAAGTTCTCCTGCAGTGTTTAAGTTTAAACAGTTTGGAGATCAGTGCATGTCTTCCTCTCTCGCTCTGCTAAGCAAACGTGTTTTTTCTGACCGAGGTCAGACCACAAAGCCGTTTAACAACAGACGAGGATTTGTGAGTCTTTGTACAGACAGAGGAAACAAAACAGCACAAAAAAAACAAGAGTCTCTTCTACTACACGTCACGTACCAAGCCTGGGATTTTTCTTTCTAAGCTATGCTGTGTGCGCGCAAGTGTGTGTGTGTGTGTGTGTGTGTGTGTGTGTGTGCGTGCGTGTGTGTGAGAGAGACCCAGAGACCCTCACCATTGGTAAACGGAGATAGCCTGGCCATCGACGATGAGCTTGCCGTCCTCCTGACGCACCTCTCCCTTGTAGCGTCCGTGAGTGGAGTCATACTTGAACATGTAGACCTGCAGGAGAACACACACACGTTCAGACACGGTGACCTCTACGACCTTCACACACACACACACACACACACACGCACTAATAAATCATGAGGTCAGGAGGTCAGTCCTCACCATGTACTGCAGATCAATGAAGGGGTCGTTGATGGCCGTGACTTTAATCCCTTTCTGTAAGCAGGCTCTGAGGACCAGGCGGCCGATACGGCCAAATCTGACAACGCCAAAACACAGAACGTGTGAAAACAAACAAACAAACAAACAAATCCTGCAATTCTCGAACATGAGACTAATTCGCTCACCCGTTGATTCCGACGCAAAGGCTCGACATTATTTCAGGTTAATGAGTTGTTGTTCTGAGACAAGACCTGCAGAAAAAATATAAATCTTGTGTTATTTACACTTCAAGCACAGATTAACTCGGAGTGGGAAAAAAATATCTGTTTTATTAAATAAGGTCATTTTCATATTCAGTAAGCGACGCCAGGATTAGATTATACAGTACTGAGATTAAATCTTAAAATGTTGTACTGCACCTTTAAAAATTGTGAAATTATGATTGGAATATATTTTTTCTTTTTCAGTCATTTGTCATAGACATTAAAAGAAAATGTTTGTAGCTAAACACGACACGTTATTGTTTTCTGTTTTTAAAATATATGACCTGATATTTTTCTCAATTGAAAAAATAAAAGGCCAGTTGTCGGTTTTATCCTCTTTAACATAAACATATTCCTAATTATTACTCACCTGCTAAAAGTGAATTAATTCTCTACTTAGGAATAAAATCAGGGTTAAATCTGTTGAGCCTGGCGTGAGTTTGTGAGCTTTGGGTTGGTGCTTCTGATTGTTCTGGCTGTCGTTAGCATGCAGCTCAGGGAACTCAGTGAACTTTCAGGAGACTGGCTCAGATTCAGATCTATTGTGTTTGATTTCAAAGAGGACGAGCAGGCAGAAAAACATGGCCGTTGTTGCCCGGGGCGACGGGCGCGCAGGCTCAGCGACTCCTTACAGTGAAATATTTCCTTTTCTTCGCGCTGTAAGATGAACAATAAAAATGTCAGAGTCGCTCCTGGAGCGAGTCTCCGCGTGCCAGATTTTTATTACACCTCAACGTCTGCGAGCAGGAAGAGGACGAGTTGCGCAACCTGAATCTGAACTAAACCAAGACGGAGAGTTTTCAGACCTGACCATATAAGGCATGATCAGGACACGCGTGAGCTTTGGGAAGAACAGGAAGTGGAAGGAGCTTCATCTAGGAAAAAGAAAGCATCTCTAACGGAAGTTTCAATAATCAGCTTTACAGTGGAGTTGATTATTTTATTATTATTATTACATCATGTATTTATTTGCTAAAGAACGACGTACGTTTAACCTGTTTATAAGTTCTGACTCACTTTTCAGCAGAGATGACACTGCAGCTTCTCTTTCTCTCTCTGTCGAAGTAAAAACACAGCTCGCGTTACTCAGAAACCTCAAACTCCCCTGTCCCGAAGAGACTAACGTTACGGCTTTCCCTCTGACACTGGAGACTCCTTCCGTACACGTTAAATAAACGTTCTTTTTAACGAGGAACATGTCAGTCCTGTGAATGAGAAACACTGACGCGTTATTATTGTTCCGAGCTCAGCAGCTGCACTACTCTCAGAGCTGCTGTTAGCGCAAAATTAACCAATCAATCAGAACGCAGAATTCAGCAGTGCCGTGGCAAAAGAATCAAAAAGTCCATGTTGCGTTGCACAAGTGACGCAATCTTCACTGCGGCGGAAATGAACACGGATCGGGTCCAGGATGTTACAACATTCTTACAGTTTAACGGAAATCCTGAGATGAATCTAAAGCATTAATGCGATGCAGGGTTCGTTCGGGTCATTAATAAAGTCAAGCACCTCTGCGTCTGTGTTAATATAAAACAGTGACTCGGGGCTTCATCACAACGCCTCTGCGTTTTTATACAATCAGGTACAAGGACACGTTTCCAATCCGATCCATCCAAGTCAAGCTCCAGGTGGAGAAGTTACGAGAGTTGATCGATAAGTTTACGACTGACCCGATGTTAAAGTGAGAAACAGAAGACAGGATCAATGATGCGTCACTGCAGCGGCTCTGCTAATCTCCTAATCTGATGAACCTCTGTGTGTGCGTGTGTGTAATCCTAATCTCTCAAGTCCTTCAGCCAGCATACCTTCACAAGCTCTCAGGATTTCTTCAATTTATGAAAGAACGACAGGTTGTGCTTTTTATCCGTTTAGAGTTACATTTCATGCTCATGAGACGCGGTACACTACGGGAACCAGCCTCTCTTTTCTCCTCTCACTTGAAGTTAATAAGATTAAAAAAAAAAAGTTTATAAATAAATAAATAAATAAATAAACAAACTCTTCTGTCCTGAAGATGTCAGCGAACTTAAAATTGTGGTTTTATCTCTGGTACTGGAGACTCCTTACACTTCAGAAATAATCAACGATGAGATATATGTTCAGTCAGTGTTCAGTTTATACATCATATGTTACAGGTGCATTAATATAAACCTGTGAGTTCTGGCTCTAAGGTTGAGTAAACGCCTGTGCGCCGAGAGGCATCTGAAATTACCCCGATATGTCACATGATGTCTGGCCGAGGACACGAAGAATGTCCTGCATATACGGCAGTTTTCCTTCCTAGATTTGTTCTCTTTTCCTCCTTTGGCTTTGCTAGAGGAAGCGGCGTGACGTGAGATCACGTGACGAGCCGTCGGCCCGTGCTGCTGTTAGAGAACCAGAGGAGCTGTTTGGTAAATAGAGCAGGACGAGCGGGTTGTGTACGACTGAGCGGATAAGAGCGGCGCTCCAGAGGAGAGTGGGAGAAATCAGAGAGCGTTCCAGGAGCGCTAACAGACGAGCGCTGTGTTCCACACTCCAGAGACTGACCCCGCCTTCACCAGCTCCGCCCACACAGGACACTCCACTGTCACATGACAAAGCCACTGACATTTAATATCTCTTTATTAATAATGAATACATTTTACTTACACAAAAACCTGAATAACTTTTAGTTTATTTTCTGTGAGAAGGAAATTCCAACTCCTGGATTATCCACATCCTTCAAATCTAAAAATATAATAATAACAGTTATTACTATTATTATTATTAATAAGTAATAATATGTTTATATTTTGTTATTTTACATTTTAATTATTTTAATTAGATATGAAATTATATATGTATATTTTTTATAGCCTAACTGTTACATAATCCTAATGTCTGTGTTTAATTTATTTATTTCCCTCTGTTAACAATTTTTCAGGGACAGAAATAAGCTCCACCCACTGGGCCAGGTCAGAATTGCATTAAAAAAAAAAAAAAGAAAAGAAAAAAAAGAAAAGATATAAGTAATAAATTGGTGTTGTTTGGATGAATGATAAAAAGACTCATCAGTGGTTTCATTACTGTTTCAGCTTGAACTACAAATGGCTGCTTTAATCTGATCTGAACTCCAGCTGTGCTCCTGAGAGGCCGTCTCACGCCGGGATCATGCCCGAGAAACAGCTGTATAAATCGTGGTTCATGGTTCATGTAAAACTCCTCCTCAGGGATGCGGATGTGGGTCAGTCCTCCTCGGGGACGAGTCTGGGTCCGCGTAGTGACCAGCGATTCACTCTGAGATTAAGAGACCTTATTTGGGAGCGCGCTGGCGTTAAGGGAGGAGTCAGGCGGCCATTTTGAGGAAATGCTGTATCATGGTGTGTCCATTTACACACCTTCATACCTGCTGCCAAAAAAAGACTGCATCCTTTCATACAGGATACAGTCATTTACAAACCTAACTTTAATGTGTGTGTGTGTGTGTGTGTGTGTGTCTGTGTGTGTAACCCTAGGTTGTGTCATCTTACTCCTACAGCATTACTAAACTTTCCCCTTCCCAAACTCTCCACCAGTCCTCCCCCTTTCAGTAATTTTCCACCAGAGAGCTCAGACCAGAAGGCGACACACACACACACACACACACACACACACACACACACACACACACACCTTAGAAAAACACAAACTCTCATAAAACCTGATTTGTACCCTACTGAATGCCACCCTGCCCAGTTTGTTTAGACAATGCTCTTTACACTGGGATATTCTGAGCTGATGAAACGTAAGAGCTGCAGATGTGCCTCGGTCTCGTGCCGCAGTGGGGTCAATAACACGAAGGACACGACGGGGACGCCGCAGACGGACAGATGTGCGGCGTGCTGTATCATCCTGCAGATCACCCGAGACCTATTACTACTTGATACACTCTGGGTCTTTGAGTATCTTTATATTTCTACATTCGACTGCACAGTGACTCTAATAACACTACAATAACACACGCTAACAGTTCATAAAGATTATGCAGAGAAAACGATTCGACTCCTAGATACACGATTTTCTCTCTCGAACAATTCTTCAATCCTTATCGAATGACATCACTCATCCGTACATACTGTACGCTTTCTCTTTCTCATCACGGATGCATATGATAATAAAAAAAAAGCATGCTCTAAAAGCAGCAACAGTTCGTTCTGGATAACGAGTCATGAATCAAAAGTGAACCGAGTCACGAGTCAGATAGAGATTCGGACGGCTGCAGAATTTAGATCCATCTTCAGGATCGGAACACATCCTAACCAAGCCTAGTGCTTTTTCATAATTTATAACATCACGCAGAAAGAAGTCAAAGGAGTCAAAGGAAAAAAAAATAATAATGAATAATAAATAAATGATGAACTGAATCAAAAATCATGAATCGATTCATTAGCACCAGACAGATTCTCGTGATTAAGCACATATTAAAAGACTAAAGCGACAATATCAGTTAATCAGTAAGAAAATGAAGCCGTATAAAATATTTAACTTAAAAAAATAATAAAAAAAAAAAATAAAATACAGTAATAGATTATAAGCTATAGCCGAGGGAGGAGGGAAGCCACGCCCCCTCAGAGGAACCGACTCAGACTCGGTTCCAGTTCGCATCAGCATCATGACCTGACATTCAGCACGTACACTCCTGCACAATTTAACACACTTTAAAGCGATTAAAAACTCATTCTCAAAGCTGTCACTAAAAACTAATTAAAAACTCATTTTCAAAGCTTTTATATAATGACCATAAACATACTTTAAGCAGCACCGGTTATCGTTAAAGCCCCAGAATTCAGACCTGAATCGTCGGGTTTCGTCTCTAATGACTCATACCTAGACAGTAAGTGCACTACATAGGGTGGTGTGTTCACCGGCTCCAAGTGCGCATGCGTAGGGAACGTGTATAGATTTGGGACTCGGACCTGTAACCCATCACTTGTCCGACCTTGACGGTGGATGCCGACCTTCATGGCGGATGAGAAAGCCTACACAAGTCCGAGTAAAACAGAAAACACGCGCAGGAGGCGAAAAACAAGACTTTTATTACAGTCTTATTAATTAAAGAAGTCGCTAATTCATCACCATCTTCATCATCATCATCATTATCAGTGTTGGAGCCAGTGATGGAGGAATTACACTGTTATATCTATTAATTTTCCATGATTATTAAAGCTCTCCCTGCGCCGTGACTGATGATGGAACATTCTGGAAACATGATGACGTAGCGCGTGCTCATGAACAGCAGCTCGAGACGCACGTACACAACCGCGTTTCCGTTTTTACTTTTTTTCCGGACAATTTATTTATTCTATTTATTTCCTCTAAACATAAACACCTGATATATTTTTTTTTTTTGGTGCTAAAAAAAAGCACATACTTCCTGACTGGAAAAGTTCACGCCTCATTCATTCTGCTGGATTTATTTATTTTAGCTCGTAAATGTTCCATTACTGCAGCTAGCTTCCTTTAAAAGCTCCTCCTGTCAGCAGGATTTAGATCAGTCGTAAGGATTAAGCTCCAGCTCCTTTAACTGAATGAATGATTCTATAAGTATTCGGCTTTAAGCTGTGTCCTTGTCCCGAGGCCTAAACCCAGCAGGAAGGACACATCCTCTTCCTCTTTATTCCCTCCTGTTCATATAAACTTCATTAAGATGAAGCTGAAATTATTTTTTCGTATCCCGTAACCTGTTATTTATTAATTTATTTATTATTTGTAGCAGTGATAATAATGAGATAGCTCCGCGGACTCTTACCTCTGGCTGTCTGTGATGCTGCAGCTACACTGCGCTGCTTCCGTCTGACGCCCCCTTTTTATATACGGGGCACGTGCACGGCTCTGGTTCCTGACGTAACCCTGGTCCATTTTGAAACGCATGGGCACGAGCGGACTGTCACGGCTGCCATGGAAACGACTTGGCGGGTAAAAGTAGGCTGAGGGATGAGTCGGCGTTAAACATTAACATTTAGCATCTGAGGAACTAGTGACTGAAAATGTGTTATAAAAGGATCAGATTTGTCAATGAATCGACACTGATGATGATGATGATGATGATGATAGTTTTACACTTGGGGGACTCAGTTTATTCTTTCATAAGGGTTTCTAAACCGTTCCAGAAAACATATTTACTAAAAACTAATATTTTCATTCACCGAATCCCAACTCACTTTCTACTTCCTGCATAAGTGGCCTACATAGGGCATTAGCTAACGTCTCTAGGGGCCCTATGTAGTGCACTACATGTCTGACAGGAAGCCGTTCAGGATTCGCCTCAATCTTTCTCTCTCTCTCTCTCTCTCTCTCTCTCTCTCTCTCTCTGTGCTCTGTGTGAGTCTCTCTCTCTCTCTCTCTCTCTCTCTCTGTGTGTGTGAGTCTCTCTCTCTCTCTCTCTCTCTCTCTCTCTCTCTCTCTCTCTCTGGTGTCACGTGACCCTGGTTGCGGATACAGGCGACGTGCAAGATAGAAGGTAGCTCGCGCTACATTCCGCTGTGATGACGAGGAGGCGAGCGCGCGCGCGGAGGAGGAATGGTGCATTGTGGTTAGTGATGGGCACCGCAGTTCTTTTAGATGAACTGAATCACTAGAATCAGTTCACCAAAATGATTCATTCAAAAGATTCGTTCGCCGAATCACCGAAGTTCAGAGCCGACCGGGGGAGGGGGGTGGGTGACTGAACTGACGGGGAAAAAGATTCGTTCAAATAATACGTTCACCGATTCACCGAATCATTCAGTGCTTTGCGGGAAAGAGCTGACTTCGTGAAGAGATTCGTTCGTCCCCCTCACGAATCTCTTCACGAAGTGATTCGGTTCAGTTCGTTCACTTAAAAGATTCGTTCTTTTGAACGACACATCACTAATTGTGGTCCACAACCGAAATAGCGCGAGCGTTTTGAGTCCATGCTAACGTTGCTAATTTAGAATGAGACAT
>JAOVYU010000032.1:16915812-16931521 GCA_025674565.1 Synodontis membranacea | reverse complement strand
GGGGGGGGGCTCAGGTGCTCGCGGCTGCTTCTCAAACCACCTGCTATTGTACTACAAAGTACACAGAAACAGTCAACTCTAGCCTCATCTAACTCTAGCCCGCACTAATCTAAGTACAGTGGCGTAACCTGTGACGCAGCAACACACCGGGGGGTCTGCAGTGGCCACACCCCAGGCCGCATACCTTTCTAAAGGTTATCAACCATAAGCTCTGATAGGACAGTAATCAGTTTTTCCATATTGTAGTTGATTATTTCCCCTGCGTTTTCTGTTCGATTTGGCATGTCACCAAAGTGCCCTGTGCGCTCTGTGGGCTGCCCTGTTGCCAGGTGAGTTGCCTCTCCTACAGGGAATTCCATTCCAGACACTCTTTAATGTCCCGATGCCAACAGCGCCTACTGTATACTGAAAAAAATGTTTTGTTGAATTTACTTTTAATTTTTTTTATGGTGAGTGGTTGCACACAACATGTTTATTTAAATCCAGATATATATTTTACAAATAAATACAGTCAGCTTAAAATATATATCTGGATTTAGATAAATATGTTGTGTGCAACCACTCACCATAAAAAAAATTAAGTAAATTCAACAAAACATTTTTTTCAATGTAGGCCTACAATGCCTTCTTGTGGCTTCAATTCTACCCCCCCAAGGATACCTCTTTCTACGCTTGAGTGTCTCTTCAGATGTCCAAAGCACTTCATACTTTCTGTCTTTGCAAAGTTTACTGGCCAATGATCTGGAACTTCTTCATGATTCCATCCGGTCCGACAGTTTCGAGTGTCTTTCTGTTGCATTTGAACTCAAAGGCATTGATTTTCCTCTCAATTCCTTTAGCGACGGTCCATGTTTCCCACGCATGCTGTAGGTCGCAATAGGAAAAAAAATCCAAGTTCAGAAGATGTGTAGTTTAGTCTGTTTTGCGATTCTTCCACACATGCTTCATTTTAATCAGTTTTGCTGTTGCTTGGGAAATCGTTTTCTCGGTTCCTTCCTGGTATCTCTGTTACCTGTAATAAGAGACCACAAGTATTGTCCACAAGTATATATTGGGTAGTATTGTCCCTTTGTCAATTGTCATGCACTTCTTCATGCACAACGCATCTTCTTTCATGACCCATTGCTGTTGTAGATAAAAGAACTGCATCATCAGCATATCTAAGTCCTGTGTATTCTTTCCCGTTTAATTTAGTCCCCTCGAAAGGGGCTGACTCGTACTGATACTTAGTCAAGGCTTCCCTCATCATGTCTTCTGTATAGATATTAAATAGATATAAAGATAACATGCATCTTATGCAAATCATATCAAAACCATTGAATATCATGATATATTTCTGAATATACAGGAACCATGGTGATATTCAGTTGTGAGACTAAGTTCTATGAGATGCTTTGCAAAACCCAATGTATCCATTGATTGCCAGGGTTCATGATGCTTGACACAGTCAAAGGCTATAATGAATAGTCTGTAAAGCAGCAGCTCAAGTCATTTTTCAACTACAGTATGTTCAAGATATGGCCTTACCAAAATCCTGCCTGCGTTTTACTCATCTTCTGGTCCAGTTTGTTTCTCATTCTACTCAAGATGAGCTTAAGCATAATCTTGTTTGCATGATTCATCAAAGAGATGGTATGGTAGTTGGAATAATCTTGTTGGTCCCACTTTTTTAATGGGGATTAAAATCTCTGTTTTGTTTTCCAAATTCTTTCGTATAAGGTGTAGAATTTTTTCCTTCCCTCGTCTCCACCCAATTTCTGTTATTTCATCACATCCAGGTGATCTTGTTTTCTTCGAGGGTTCTAAAGGCTGCCTCAACTTGCATTGTCTGTTTCACTGAATCTCTCATCCATTAACATATTTTTGCCCCTCCTACACTGCAATTTAATTTGTCTAGACAGCTCAGTGTAGTTTCCACTATTATTTTCTGTTGTTCCTTCATCTCTTTTTTTAACTTTTTTTAAACAGTCAAATTCGCTGTTTCATCCATTAACCGCACTTGCATTTTCTTTTGTCTTTGTGCCAAGTGGGATTGTGCAGCCGGTGTGAAGATGATGTTTATTTCCTCAATTAGATCATCTGCTTCCAGGCTCTCTGCCACTGCTGAAAGGGTTTTAAAGTGGCTCTTAATATTGACTATTGTTGTTTTCCATCTTCTCTGTACTGTATGAGAAGATAGCCAGTTCTTTGTTTCTCCTCCTGGAGAACTCCGCGTGTAAAGTCTTCATGTGTCCATTGCAAGAAACTGATTTTCTTTTAGGAATCCTAATAAACGTCCACCTCTTTCATTTCGTGTACCAAGTTCACATAATCCTAAAAACTGCTTCATCCTCATCTTGTCTTTTCTACTTCGGCATGAAAATTGCCCATCATCGATATTACACCACGCTTGTTTGCAGTATCAACAGCATTTTGCAGGGTGTCTTAGAAATGGTTGGTGCATATATTTGAATGATGGTCACATTTCTTGGTTTACTTTTAAGTCTCACTACTAGGATTCGATCACTGATTGGTCATAACCAAGTACAGTTTTTGCATACAGCTGGTTTATAAACACTGCCACAACACCATATCTACCTCTCGCAAATATATGAGAACGCCTCCTAAATCCTGGTTGAAGTGTCCCTTACCTGGCCACCAGTGTTCTGTTATTCCTAATATATATATACTGTAACTATATGTATGTTTCCCGTTCTCATTGTCTGCACGTTCCATGTACCAGCTTTAATATTTTTCTTTAGCCTCATGGTGGTGTTTCCCAGACCTGAGTCATCAGCCTGGAGGTTCCACCAACATCTCTCATAACACTTACATTATTTTATCCAGCCATCAAAGTTTCCATGGAAAATAATTACAATAGTAGTTCCTGTTGCTTTCTACTGGATTACAGAAGAGTTTTTTTTCCTCTCAGTCATTGGGGTGTCATTGAGGGACCTTCATCCACCTTCACCAGGGCGCAGAGGGTAGTCTGCTAGGACATAGGGATAGCCTGATCGCCATGGGAGACCCTACCAGACTACTCAGCTTCTAAAACCGTTTTTGTTTGAGATGGTGTAGTCTAGCCCGCTGTTTCCATGATGATTCAGATGTAGTGAGTCAGACTTGTGGGAAACACTGACCAATTTTAATTGTCTTTACTTTTTTTTTTTTTTTTTAAATGCCACATCATACTTTTTTTGTTTAGATTCTAGTAACATTTAATGTTATAAAACTTACAGCTGATTTGTTTTCAGACTTATGCTTGGATCAGACTACATGATAATTATGGTGCCATAAATTCTCGCCGTGTTGTTCTTCGATTATATTATATATTATAAATTTCCAGTGCTGGAAATTTGTCAGCGACAAAAAAAAAAAAAAAAAATTCAAATCAGCATTTGTGTAGCCTCATCCCGACATAACAGTGGTTCCCCTCACCAGTCTCTCTTAATCACTCCTGTGGTGCTGTTTAGTATGAGTTTATGGAACAGACCATAATAGACAGGCAGAAATAAACACACACACACACACACACACATTTTAAAGGAAGTAAAATGGTACAACCATAAGATTCTGAAACATGTTCCTCTTCTCTTTAGACATGTGCAACAGCAAGATGGATAAGTGTCGCCTTGAGAACAATCTGCTCTGGACGTCGCTGTTTATTTCAGGTGAGGACTCATATTTAAATCACTGTATACTTAGAATCCAATTATTAATAATTGCTGTTTAGCATCCGAACAAGTTTGTTAACATAGGAAAAAAAAAAAATCAAGAATCGTTCCAGTTCATCATCATCCGTGACCTTCTGATGCTACACAATGTAGTCAGCGCTGTAGTTACTCGAGTGCGTCAGAGCCACTGGACTGCAGCGTGGAAGATGAAGACGAGCATCCCTGGCCCTACCTCAGGAAAATGTTTTAGTATGCTGAAGAAAATAAAGATAACACGAGAATTCTCCTTTTCCTCCTCGATTGCGTAATCTGTGCTATTCTGAAACAGCTTGTCGGGTTTTTGTTGAGCTTCGCTCATTTGCATTGTTAAGTGGCAATATTTATTTCAGATTTAAATGAGCCTGTTTTCCTTTCTTAATGCCAGGTTAGACTGAAATGAGTTCCAGTAGCTAACAACTGCCAAAGCAAAATTCTAGCCAATGGGAAACAAGAGTTGTACTTTTTAGTACCTAACTGTTTTTAAAAGCAGCAACTCAAAACAACCGAATATATAATCAAACAACTAATCAAACAACTGAATACATAAACAACCGAATATATAATGAAACAACTGAATGCATAAACTGAATATGTAAACAACCGAATATATAATGAAACAACAACACTGATTAGTGCATAATCTGATTACTTTTTCACTACTTAATAAAGTATAGATAAATACAGAGAGCATAAAACCGACTTCACTGGAACTTTAAAGTAATAATCGTGATGGAATGACTGTATATGAGATGATGACATGGTTCTTTATGTCTCCATCTCCCTGCTCCTGCAGCGTTCATGCCTGGAGTCATTCTGGCCAGTGACTGGGCGGTCCATGTTCCTATAAAGCCTATCCTGGCCCCTCGTGGTTCCTCAGTGACGCTCCCCTGCACTTACGAGTTCCCCGATGAGTCCGGGGCACGATATGTGCTGTCTGAGATGTGGTGTCTGAACCAGAGCCTGTGCATCACACCTGCCTACGTGTACCACAGCGCCAACATCTTCCCCGAGCCTGAGTACCGGGGCCGGGTCCAGTACCTGGGCTCACTGGGCACCAAGAACTGTTCTCTCAGGATAAGTGACCTGAGGACGAAGGACAGCGGCGTGTACGTGTTCCGCTTTATCACCAACCACCCTGTGAGCAAACTGCCGGCGCAGAAGGGCGTCACGCTGAAAGTGACAGGTCAGGAAACTTCACTTCACTAAGTTTTTTAGCAATTTGTTACATTGCAACATTTACATTTAACCTCAAAGTATGTTTGAAGTAGAAAGTACAGATACTCATGCTAAAATGTAAGAAGTAAAAGTAGAAAGTAGCCACAAAAAAGTAGCGATGTAAAGTACAGATACCCGAAAATTCTACTTAAGTACAGTAACGAAGTATTTGTACTTCGTTACTTCCCATCTCTGAGTAAAAGATTGAAGAGTTTTATATACGTATATTTGATACTCACATCCCTATTTTCATATATTTTCAACATAAAAAATTTAATGGAGGTAATTAACTGGATGCATTAATTCATACTCAATTTGCTTTTAAAATATCTGACACATCCCTTCTGTCTCCCACAACACATCAGGAATTTAGGATCAAATAAAGTTCAAGCTTAAAGGTCAGACATTTCCTCAAAGAAACCCAACATTTATTTTCTATTACTGATCTAAAAGGAGAAGCGAAAGTAGGTGCCATATGTACCCAGTGGTTTGGAAAGTGATATGGACTCTTACAAAGCGATTCTTTAATAACTATTTTTAAAGCTTCTGAGCATACGCATATGGTTCTACAAGGAACCCTGTCTGATAGCTTGTAGGTTTCTACCTACACACTAAGGGGTGGGAGGTTTTTCAGATCCGCCAGTGAACACTTCGGTGATGGTCACCAGCTCAGGCCGGATTGTCGAGGGAACGTCAGTCACCCTTTTCTGTAGCAGCTTCACTTCCTCACCGCAGACCACCTTCACATGGTTCCAGATGAACGGAGCCAAGACATTAAGGGGCACAGGCCAGACGCTGACTCTAGAGCATCTCAGCTCGAAAGAGAGCGGGTTCTACACATGTGTAGCCCAAAACCCCTGGGGTTCCCAGAACGCTACCATCACACTCACCGTCCAGAAAGGTAAATATAGCACAAGGATTAGTCTTAATACAATCTGGAGATTTTTTTTTGGAGAGTTCTTTATTTACTTAAGGAGTAAAACACTCCATGTCAGGCTGATAGAAGAAAATAAATCAACAGCGGTGCAGTGTCATGAAGTGTTCCTAGGAGAAATCCTCTCATACGACATCTTAATTATTATTTTCAAAGCAATGACGTACATTTTATCCATTTATAGTTACATTTAACATCGTGAAATGCCCGTGAAGCTTTGTGTTTTTAGTCTTAAACTTATGGGTCTTGGGGTACCTGAGGAGATATAAAGTGGGGCCTGAATCCATCAGAGGCAGGACGAACCAGAACGCAGGAAGAAAAATGAGTACGGATGTGAGGAGGTGCTTAGCATGGAAGCTCTGAATCTCTTATACATGTGCAGGCATGGGAGAGAGAGAGAGAGAGAGAGAGGGAGAGAGAGAGAGAGAGAGAGAGAGAGAGAGAGAGAGAGAGAGAGAGAATGCCAGTGCTTAATACATGTCAATGAGGGAGAACGGGCCTCCTCAAATGAGGAATTTTTTTATAAATATATACTCAAGTTAATCCAACTTCTCTTTTTCGATTACCAAATCTGTCAGTCCTTTCTTTTCTCTTTTCATAGCAAACATCTTACATCTCAAAACCCCTTTTCTTATCCTCTTTTCTCCAACAAATATATCTTCTGCTTCAAACCTCTTTCTTTAACAAAAATACTCCTTGTTTTCTCAAACCATATTTTCTCTCTTCTATACAAACATCTCTCGCTTTTTCAAATATGTACATTTTTTATTCATTTACTTTTTTTTTCCTCTTCTTCTTCTTCTTCTTCTTCTTGCTTTTAACTATACCCACCAGTGGCGTGGCGTGATACAACTTAATGTGCGCGCAATAAGCTACTGTACGTTCGACACGTCGTCGACATTTTCCCCTTCTGCATCTCCACACGACTGTGTTCTGCTCATCAACCGATCAAAGCAGTGCAACAGGTCTTCCGTTAGCTGTCTCAGAAGCTCAGTCTTTTTTCTTCTTCGCTTCTGGAACATTTGGTTCACTATTGCTCCACCTGGAACGTAATTATTATACTTTAATTATAATTACGCTTTTTAGTGTCGAACAATAGCAACCGCGCGACAGGAACCTTGTAATAGAATGAAAACGAAGATCGATGCTGGATTATCTTTAACAGAACCCGAAATATTACAAAAGATTCATTCCAAGAAAGGAACCCTGGGGTTAGGGCTTCCCTGACCTAGAGTTTCACCAAACCAACAAAACGATGTGTGTTCGTGAGACAGGATCTCAACAACAGTACAGAGTACAGAGTTTGTGAGAGAATTCTTTTTTGATTGCGGTCACAAACTAAAAAAAAAAAAGTGAAAAAGAGTCTAAATATCCAACACTTTCTTGGCTTTGGATAAAAAAAAATAATCAGATTTGTGATAATAAATCAGAAGTATTTGTTTCTGTGAGCAAAAGAAAAGATGAAACCTTCTGACACAACGATATTCATTCATTGAATATTAACTGTAGATGTGTGTTTGTGTGTGTGTGTGTGTGTGTGTGTGTGCGCGTGTGTGTTTAGCAGAAGGAAAGACCTCTGCCTCCACTGTTGGCATCGTGCTTGGAATTCTTATCCTCGTCATCGTACTAATAGCCGCCATTGTTGCTTGTGCTAAAAGGTGAGGACTGGTCGTACATTATAACCACACAAAAATCACACACGTCAACAAAATAACCGTAAAACATACATCTTTCTTCCAGACGCACTGCCTCAAAATCACACCGGACAGTGTTGTACGATGATGGCAACCTCTGATTACTGTCAGATCAACATCAGGACGAGAACACGTTTCTATTCTTTATTCTACGTTCAGTTTTGAATTTATTACTAGAGTAATAATATGTAGCTGTATAAATGAAAAGTTACACATCACCTTACTATATATGATTCATCAGAATATAATCGTCAACCTCGGCCTGGATGTTGTGACGCAATAAAGAAGCAACGTCGTGAACTACTGCATGAATGTGTGTGTTTTTCTTTCTATTTTATTAACATCGAAATTATTTTTTAATAGCACATGATCCGATTCCAAATTCTTTACATACAGTACATTAATATACATTATATTGTTGCAATAATTCTTGTTTTGCATTACAAACTACAAACACACTGTCAGGTTTTACACCCTGTCTGGTTAGTGCCAGATGATGGTGAAGAACTACACTACCCATCAGCCCCAGCACACCACATGATCCGGTCACATGTCTCATTAAACACTCACGCCTGTTTCCTGATGAAACTGATTAAGACCCCCCTATTTAGTTCATGTTCTGGTTTCTGTGTGTTTCTTTGTCAATCTTTTGTTGTGTGTGGTTTGTTACAAAGCACTGACACTGGAGACTCCTTCTATAAACATTAAATAAACATCTCAAAACAACAACAACAAAAAAAACATTGCTGTACCAACATTGATATGATTTTTTTTTTTTTTTGGTATCTTTTATGTTCATGTGCTGTACAGGAAGGAGAAACGGTTACGCGTTTAGAACAAGCGCAAGTTCGTAACGTTCTGTTCAGCGTAGTTTTATTGAAAGTGGGAACATCGTTCGAATTAATCACAATGAAGCATCTATTAGTCATTAATACATCAAGCTTCATAAGGATGGCGATCGTATCAGCATATTTTAAACAATGACATCAAAACCAGCTAGGCTTTCCTACTGTTTTCATAATTCTAATCTCAGATTAATACCGAAAGACATCTTAGTGAACGGATTTACAGTAGGTCAGATTCATGTTATCAACTAAAACGATGTCTGAGTCATTGATCTGGAATCTGAATCCAGACCTGGGATTAGACTCAAATCCGTCAAACGTTTTGGCAGTACGACAGACGCATGTATGACTTCAGACGATATTTAATCGCCTAAGATTTGTTCTAGTTAAACCAATCAAGGCTTAGCATCATGTTATTGCAAAATTTGAACTTTGACCAGCCACAATATATGTAGTACTGTATATTTCTGGTTGGTTCCACTAGCATGGCAGGATGCACACTCTATTTACATTTACTGTAGTACTGAATTATTGCGTGATGAGGATATGGATGAGGTCAGTTTGAACTCTGTAACATTAGTGAGTCCAGATGACTGGACTCGTTAGGGGACAGAATAGCCAACCCCGTGTCTGTCTTTACACTCCATCGCAGCACCATCTTTTGGAAGGTTTGCGACTTGCACTTGGTCCCGGCTGTAAAAGAAAAAGAAGGGGAAAAAAAAAAAACTAGATTGCGTAAGGAATACCTAATCCACTATGTCTCATTTTAGGCTACGTAATTCCCTCTATGACCTATTATTATTATTATTATTATTATTATTATTATAAAAGTCTAACCTTGGCGTACGAGAGAAATGCACCGTGACATATTTGACTTTCCCGTCCTCTCCGTCTTTCTCGCCTGTCTCAGTTTTCTCCACGGCTTCCTTAAGGGGCACAATGGAAGGATGAATGTTGTCATGAAAGTCTTCTGGTTCCTCCTACCACAAACATCAAATCTTTCTTTGAGCTTAGACCATTAATCACAAGCAGGCTTGTTTTTTTTTTTTTTTTAAATGCCGTTCTATAGAACCACAGAGCTACATAACTCCTTTCAGACAGCTGACATTAACCTATAAACATTTATAAATGAGTCAGTATGAGCCAAATATTCTCACCATGATGAGTTTTATTACTGTATTTAACGTCACAAGCTTAACTCCGTTATTACGTGAACATGACATTAACAAAAAAATATGAAATTACTTTTCTGACCGCTGACATGATCAGGTGAGTTTATGTTAATTGTCTATATTCATATTAATATCAATACGTAGCCTTATAAGCACTGAAAATAAGTAAAGCTGAAGGCTTTCATTCACAGCTAGTTCCAGATACTACGCTAGCTGCTTCGCTAGCTTGACCCGTATCTGTGTCTTTCAGTAAAAGTACATTTTATATAATGAGACAGTTGGTGCACTTTACAGGATTATATTATATTATATTGTATTACAGTTATATATTGTATTACCTGTTAGCTTTCATTTAAGGCTAGTACAGGAATGTAAATACGATGTTAGCTACTTTACTTTTATTCACTGTTATATTACAGTATATATAACACTTCATCTTTGTGGTATATTATTTATATATTTTAAAATAACTTCTCTCTAAGAATATTACAAAATTAAAGCTAGGGTTAGGCAAGTTAGCATTAGCGTAATGCCACAGTTAGACTTAAGCCAGAAAGTTGCTTAAATGACAACGTTCATTCACTTTTATCGAACCCACATTTACGGTAAGTAAAAAAAAAAACACCACAACAACAACAACAACAACGACAACCACAACAACCACAACAACAACCCTGCGCTAACTCACTGGAATGTCGGCCATCTTTGTGATCCGGGGCTGAAAGGTTGGTTGAGGACATTCATAAAAAAGTGTGTCAACTTCCATGGGGGATCCCAGCTAAAATCAAAACACAAAATTTAGACTGTGGCACACACACATACACACACACACACACACCTTTTAAAAACAGAAAATCTGATCATTTGAGATGTGAAAAGACCTGCTTGTCTATTTCCAGTGCTTCACTGTCCACTCTGTGCATGTTCTTACTGCAGAAAAAAAAGATTATTTACAATAATAATAATAATAATAATAATAATAAACATTTTTATCCGAATAATAAAATAAAAATACAACGAAATGCATCCCAATATGTAAAAATTATTGTAGAAATTGTAAAAAATAATTATTTATTTGGATACACAAATAATATTGGGATTAAAATGAGAACGTGTAATCGTGACCTGATCATGACGGCGACCGTCAGAGTGATGAGTGCCACGGAAACACCAACTGCAGATGCCAGAGCGATGACCTTCAGCCGGCCTGTCAATCAAACACAAATCATTTTGTTCCGATGAAACTCTGCATTTGCATCCAGCTTGAAAACCTTATGACCTTATGACGCAAGACATTTAACTGAAACACTTCTGACTCGCGGACTATTTATTCATTCCCTTAAGTATCATTTGTGCTTTTTTCATCTCGATTCTCCAACGAACTTCTCCACTGCTGAACACACTTTTTACGGTAACTAAAAGGGACATCAAGTACTTGAACTTGACCCTCGTGACTGAAGTGAGAACCTCTGGGTTCTGCTTTAAGCTAAGGAGAAGCAGACGTGACGTCTCACACACATCTGACTGCAAAATGGACGACAGATATCACATGACTTCTTGCACCTAGAAGGAACTTGGTGCATAAAGTTGAAGGGTCAGTGGACACGAATGAGGACTCATTTCAGGTTGAGATGATCTGATGTGAAGTGCACGAACCTCGCACCCTGACGGTGAGGACCGGAGAGCTGTGCACGCCGATGCGGTTGCGCGCCTCGCAGTAGTACTGGCCACTGGCTCCGGTGCTGACCTCAGCGATGGTATAGCTCTGGCCTGATCGCGTTTCCCAGGCGTCAGCGGCATTGATCCGGTGCCAGGTGTAGTTCTCCACCGCCGGGTTCGCCTGACTGCTGCAGATCAGGGTCAAGGAGCCACCTGCCTCGATCACACTAGACGGACGAGCCAAAACCGAGGTGTTCTTGGGGGCATCTGAGAAACAGAGGCCAAGACCCGAGAGGACAAAAGACAAAACGTAGAAAGAACCAGAGAGAGAGAAGTGAGGGTTGGCACGAGTGAGAGATTGATTGATTGGATTTTCAAGGACTAATAAAGGCAGCAGTGTGGTGATCTTTATTTCACTCAGGAACCTGATCCGGATTAGATGAGCACGACTTTCCAACATCAAGTCACAGCTACGTTATAGAACATATCTCTTAATTATTTCTTCACATGATCACGAACACTGACAAGATCCAAGATATAATTAAAGGTGCGGTTTGTATTTTTTTTTTTCAACACTTCTAATAGTCATACACTTTCAAGAAAAAACAAAAACTAGGATTCGCAATATTGCTGTGTAAAGAATCGCGCTTGTTTCTTCACTTCAGACATCTTTGTACTTTTTTCCAGCCCTGAAATAAGCTCCGCCCCAAACCTGAAGAGCTTCTCAGCTTAGCTACGTGTTTCCATACAAGGCAACGTATAAAGAATTTATGATACATCATCGCAATTCACCTCACACACATGACAAGTACAAAAACTATTTTTGTGCACTTTTGTCACTAGAACGAGTGAGCACTTACAGAGCACAGACAGAGTGACAGGGGGAGACATTCCCATTCCCAACAGGTTCCACACGGTGCAGTAATACTGCCCGGCATGATGTGAGCGCACGCTGGTGAAGCTCAGGTTCTGAGAGGAACCTTTGGCCCAGGGTTGACCTCCAGTGATCTTGTACCAGGCGTACCTCTTCACTGGTGGGTTAGCGTTGCTCATGCATGTCAGGTTGACCGCGTGGCCCTCCATGATGTCACCTTTGGCGCTGATTAGGACCTTTGTATTCTTGGGAGAATCTGAGACCGTAACAAAGTGGAGCAGTACAAGAAAACATGGCACACAGTTTCGGTAACTCAATCACTCAGCACACGTTTCCTGGATTAAGTTCTAAATTTGTGCATTTGAACCTTAACCTTGTGGTTTTGATGTAGAGAACTATGCCACATGATGTTCTGCCAAAAATACAAATATTACACAAGAACCAATGACCTAACTGTCGCCCTTCTGTGGCAGAGACACTGAATCAGAGGCACGCAGAAAACGGCACACTAATAAGTGTCAAGGTTCACGTGGCCGAGATGTGAATTTTACCTTCATTTTGTCCAAATGGACTGAAAGAAAAGGATAGACAATCACTAGATAGACAAAATATTTTTCTAGCACCATTAAGAGTTTGTCCTCCTACAGCCATGGTTCATAGTTTAGGGAACCAAGAGGATGTAATAAATAGCCAAACTTTAATTCTATACATTTAAATACTGTAATTAATATAAAATAATCTGTATGTCGAATTAAACTGTACTGTTGTAAAATGTTTGAGAACTCCTGCTATGGGTGAACGCTTAACCCCTGCAACTGAAGTTCCTGAGTAGAACCTCCTTAAACCTCTAGAAACATTATCTAAAAAGAACCCATGAGGAACCAAACAAGATCAACACATCGATCCTCATTAGGACACTAGGATTAGAACATGTGCACCAATATGCTCTTACAGGTAACGTTGACCAGGACGGGTCTGGAGCGGCCGGTGCCGATGGAGTTGCGGGCCACACAGAAGTATTCTCCGTGGTCTCGGTAGTCCAGACTCCAGAGCTTGAGCTCGGGTTTGAAGCTGTCAGGAACGCTGCCACTCTCGCCCTCTCTAAACCAGGCAAAGCTCTCCACCGCCGGAGCGCCTTCGCTGCTGCACGTCAGCGTCACGGAGTCACCTTCCGTCAGGGGACCCTGCGTACTCAACAGCACCGAGGTGTGACGTGGAGCATCTGAAAGAGCAGGATTGGACACTGATCGTTCTGGAACTTTTAAAGCAGCAGTTGATGATTTTTAGAGCCCTCTGCTGCCTACAAATTGAAGTGCAAGTGTGGAATTAAATGCTCCCTTCCTGCTGCTGTCAAAACTGTGCAGGCTCTTTACAGGAAATAAATAAATAAATAAATAAATAAATATATATATAAAAAGAGACAGCCCTGAGTCACTCTAGTATGGGGTGGAGTTTATTTCTGGGCCAGAAATCTGTGATTTGCAGAAGTCTATAATATAACCTATTATAATTATAAAAAAAATAATAAAACTTTAATATGCTCTATTTTTAAATTACTGTTTAATCTATTCTGCTTTTTTTTTTAAATAAATATTCTAAAATATTTATTCCTTCACTAAGTGTTTTATCCGGATCGTGATCGATATGGTAGATCTGGAGCTTATCCCTGGAACACTGACAAAATAAATTCTAAAGAAATAAACAAAATAGTAATAAGTAATAAATCATAATATTCATATGAGAATATGCTAATTCTTCTTCTTCTTATTATTATTATTTATTTATTTATTTTTATTTCTTTAAGTAGTGGGAGGTTTAAGGTTAACGTAAGCATGTGCACTCACACCCCACAGCCAGGCTGAGGCTGGGAGACTGGACGTTCTGCGGTGGAACAGGCCTGCAGTAGTACGTCCCTGCGTGCTGACTGTTGAAGTTGTAGACGGGTGACACTTTGTCTGAGTAGCCCAGGTTAACGCCATTCCTGTAGAGGGCGAAGGTCTTACCTGCAGCCGCACAGCCTCGAGCTACGCAGCTCAGAAACACCGTCTCACCTGACGCAAACATGTTCGCTACTCGCGCAGGATGAGCCTGAACCTGGAGCTCTGTGAAAAAAAAAAAAAAAAAAAAAAAAGACGCACGTATAACACTCCAGTATTAACACAGGTGTTGTCAGAAAGTGTTGATTAACTTTCTATTACAGCGGTAGTGGAGTAGTGACAGTAGTGTAGCTGCAAATCACAGGTTTACTGTATATTCATCTTTAGACACTCGTTGTAATACTTTATTGTTTCTATAGTAACAGCTGGTTCACAGGGATGCTCCACATAAACTGATTAGAAAATGTGCGTGATACTTGATATGGTGGAAATTTTTTTTCTTAAATCATTATGTTCTCATAGAACCCAGAAATTGATCTTTCTTTTTAAGAATTCATTTATAGTTCCATTTAACGTTGTAGAACTTCTGTTACATGTAGATCTGACTGTTACATGGTGGAAACTTCACCGTATCAAGAAAATTCATCAGAATCCTGAACTCAACAGCGCTGTGGTGTGATAATAAGTGGTTTTGCTTCTCGGGTGTTGTGAGAATTTGAAAACAGGAAAATTTAAAGTACCCGTTACTGAAAGATTGACGGAGTCCGGTGAGGTCCATCTCCCCTGCTGGTGGTCCGTCTCGAACCTGAAGTGATACTGACCACCGTCGCTCAGCTTGATGCCCGTGATCTGCAGACTGCACCTCTTGTGGCCGCCCACGTACTTGACCCTGTCCCTGTAGGACGGACTGACCAGGTTGGGGTCCGTGTGGTAGGCAAAATCCCGCTTGCCATCGGCTGTGAGGTGGAACCACATGACCCGAGTGGCACTGTATGGAGATGGATAGTCGTACCGGCACGGCAGGATGACGGTGGTCCCGGCCCAGGTGCAGATGTCCGTCCTGGAGAAGCTCACTGTCCATCTGCTGCACCACGATCCTAAAAAAAATGAACAAGCCCTGACGGAGTGTGTTCCACATCTCATCGATCCATAAACTAATCCTGGACGCTATAAAAAATACCCTGCACCTGCAAGGACACCTGGGTAACTTTACACTTGGGTAAGATTACATCGTGGTTCAGTGAGAATTACCTGGTAGAGCGACGGAGATGGCGGTCAACACTGTCACAAGCGTCCACATCCTAAATCTTAAGAAGAAGAGGAAGAAGGAGAAGGACACCAGAATATCCATTAAAACATTTCATCTCAGGAATGGAACCTGAATCAGTCCTTAATTAATACAGAACACACACACACACACACACACACACACACTCACTCACTGTGAGGACCATCAGGAGGTGATGACTCGATGGAAGATGGTGATGGATGTTATAAATGTAGAAGAGCCTCTAAAGAAGGAAGTGCGAGTAAGGGAAAGGTGACAGGAGGCTGGCCATCCCTCCATCTCTCTCTCTCTCTCTCTCTCTAAGTCTCTCTCTGTGCCTTTCTCTCTCTCTCTCTCTCTAAGTCTCTCTCTCTCTCTCTCTTCATCACTCCATCTCTCTCTCTCTCTCTCTCTCTCTCTCTCTCTCTCTCTCTCTCCATGTCTTCAGTGAAACTCGACCCTCCCCTGTGTGCAGAGGGC
>JAOVYU010000032.1:16850986-16861981 GCA_025674565.1 Synodontis membranacea | reverse complement strand
GAATTTTGCCCAAATGTCTGATAAACCCAAACAGTTGTTTTTGGAGATCATTTACTTCAGTTAGGGCCTAAAACATTCATAAGACACTCATGATTGAATCTAGTGGTTATAAATGCATGAGCTGTTCACATGTATGGTCATCACTTTCCTATTCTAGAGATGGAGACAGAATTTTCTTACAGTGTTCTAACAAGATTCTTATAGAATAGTAGTGCATGAAATAATAAGACATTTGCTTTCAGACTGTTCTCATTTGTTTTTCTAATATAAAGGACTCTTTTCACGCTTCCAGGTTCTAAGGAGCAGACGTGGTCATAGTATGGATAATTGACAGCTGTGGACCAATTTGTGAACGGTTTTGTCTGACCACATATTTAATAATGGATTAGAGTAATAATCAAGTGTGTGTACCATCAAATCCGTACGGTATGTGTGTGTTGAACATCCCTTTCCAGATTTAGTCCAACATCTTGGTGTGATGGTCAGGTCTCCACAAACCTTTGACCATCTGGTGTATCTACATTCACAATCTACAATAAGATTGCTTTTTATTTTAAATCGTCATCATTTGTGCATTATCTAACTTTCAAATATTCTATGTGTTAACTGCAAACAAGTGCAAAAATCATTTCTATACACCCCGAGCAGTGTTCATCAGCATTAATATAACACAACTAATCACACAAAACTGTCACTTCCAATATAATTCATGCACACAGTACAAGTCTATACAATGATCTATCAACTGATACAAAAGTGAAAGCAGTGTTCCAGCATGTGACCATCAGAAATAAAGTGAATGTGACATGCACAGATGTCAATCAGTTTCCACTGTTTTGATACCATTTCGCCAATTATCCATTTTTTTTATTTCTTTTTTAAATAAACCACTTTACAGGCATACGATTCTTTCTCCTGTCCTTTTTTCACATGCCCTGAATTGAGCATGTGACTGACAGTCACAGATTTGTCAAGAAATACAGTCATACAACTTTTTTTTTTCAGCTGAATAATATTTATGTATCCTAATAAGTTATTGTGACTCTGTCGTTTAAGCTGTATCTGACTGAATCAGAACAAATTTGTGGCATCAAGTTAATGTGTGGTTTTGAGAGTGAATTTGCGGTCTGCTAGCAATCAAGGGTTAGACATTTACATTTACAGCATTCGACAGATGCTCTTATCCAGAGCGACTTACATGAGTGCTTTAAAGTTTCTATCTGTGAATACATTTAGATACTGCTTCAGTAGAACCCGGGTTATGGATACAATCTGTTATGAGACTCACTTGGAAGATAAAGCATGCGGCAGTTTATTATTAAATATTTTGATAATGTGAATGAGTGCTAATCTAAGTATTTCTGAAAGAGGAAAGTCTTTAGTCTTTGTTTGAAGACAGACAGTGACTCAGCTGTTCAGACATCTAAGAGAAGTTCATTCCACCACCTGGGTGCCAAAACGGAGAAGAGTTTAGATGCATGTCTTCGTTGTCCCTTGGGAGATGGAGAGACCAGTCGAGCAGTTCTGGAGGATCAGAGGGAGTGTGGAGCAGTGTGGGCTGTGACAGTAGGCAAGCATCAGTGTATTGAACGTATGAACGTGTACAGTTTTAGAAAGTTATGGTATAGAAGTACAGTATATTCATCAGAGATGTGTTTGGTGCTGAGCATACTGAAATGCACCTGTTGCTCCAGCAGGTGTCGCTGTGAGCGTGTAGGTCGCGTTCCTCCACACATTGACAGTAATAGAAGAAGCCGTGCTGCAGTTTTGCTGATTGATGAGCTGAGCTCTCCGACTCTACTAATCATCTTTCCATTCTAATATTTCTGACAGGGTTTTACCCCACAGTTCCATCTGATCCGTTGTGGGTGGATTTGAGGGGTTTAACTGCGTTCTGCTGTAAAGCTCAAGGTAAGTTCATTAAAGTGACATCACTTCTATTTCTTTATAGAATAAAATCTTGAAGAAAAAAAAAAAAAAAAGATTTGTTCCAGTTACCTGACAGTTCGTGTTCTTGGAGATATAATCAGACATACATTAATAAAAGATATGATTTTCTTTCTGTTTTTTTGTTGTTGTTGTTTGTTTTGGTTCATGTCTGAGATTAATTACAGTTCCTGAAAGTCTGGGATGGAATTAGAGAGTCAGTGAGTGGGCGTGGCTTAATTGATTGATTGATTGATTGATTGATTAATTAATTAATTGATTGATTGTATCTGTCACTGGTGATGATGGGAAATTCGGATTTTTTTACTGATTCGAATCTTTGAATTTTTTCTCATTACATTCTTGCATTTCCTTCATCGGAACTGCTGTGTTTAATCTGAGTGATGACAGAAAGCTTGTCCTGGTCTCAGTAAGTTTGCTCGACTTGGTTAATTATAATACCGTACTCAAGCTCACGTTTCTTCAGATTTTTTGAGATTATCGAGTTATTCAGTTGAAATGACTGACTTCTTCAGCAGATCATGTAAGAACGCCGTACCTATCACTGAAAAAAATCATCAGTCTTTTTATTTTATGAGCGTTATTCACTTTAGCTCATGAACTAGTGTATGAAGTCGTACCAAAGAACAATATCTTCATTACACACACAGCAAGCTAGAATTGGACATTTTCAGGTTGACCAAAGTTCTCCTTGAAAGAAATGACAGAATTGTTCATTTCACTCTTGTAAACGGAACTAAAGACCCATAGTTATGATTTGTGAACACCGAGAATCTCCTACTAACATTCCTGTGGCCAAATGTAAGTGTGCTTGAGTCAGTTTAATCTCACCATCATGTTGTATTCTCTGCTTTGTCTGCTAAATTACCTGGATTTCTACTCATTTCTACTCTGGTGCTTGAGTCAGTTTTCCCTTTGACACACTCTGCTGTCTGTGTTCAGATGAGCAGAAAACCTTGGCATGGTTGATTATGGATTATGGATCATGGTAGATGGGCTGGACGCTCAGGCCCTACTGTACCATGCCATATTATGAAGAGTGTCTTCTCATTGGCATTATTACAAGGTGAAAGTCTGCACCGCTCTTACTGTACCTGATCATACTGTACACTTTCGAAATGGTCCCCAGGGTCCCACCTTCCAGTGCTGAGAGCACATTGGTCATATTTGAATACATACATACACACGTACAGTATGCTATCCAGATGGTTTCTCAAAAGACCAGACAGGCACTGGGCTTGATGATTATGAGGGGTCACGTAAATCTGGTTTCTCTGTAGGTTATGGATAGCATTCATTTGGCTGATACTTTTGATTCACGAGTGAAACTGAAAGTAATCCACTTGACTTTTTCGAGGTGGATATGTTACTGGAACAGCGTCACCTTTACCCGGTTTGCTGACGTCTTGCCACTTATAAAGATTCATTATCAAAAACACTAGTCAGTTTACAGATGAAACAAACTGGTTCATAAATTAAGCAATGCTATTTTTTTTTATTAATAATATTGAAACATTGACCATTTTATGTTTTTCTGCTCTAGATGTGAGTGGGGTCCTGTCTTCCCTTTTTCCTACAAGTTATAAACTCACCCCTTCAAGAACAACAAGAGATAGAGAACTAGGATGAAGTCAGACAAGTGTGAGAATCAGGAATACATAGAGAGCACCAATAATCACGAAGGGGCATCTGGTTCTGTTCACACCGACAGCTCTCAGTGCATGAAGAAAATTCACCATTGCTCGCACTGTGGGAAGAATTTTAGTCAAAAGACTACTCTCAAACAACACCAGAGGATTCACACAGGAGAGAATCCCTATCAGTGCTCACTGTGTAGGAAGAATTTTTCAAACCAGAGTAGTCTCCAGAGACACCGGCACATTCACTCAGGAGAGAAGCCACATCAGTGTTCGCAGTGTGGGAAGAGTTTCATTGAGAGCGGTGATCTCATAAAACACCAGCGTGTTCACACTGGCGAGAAGCCATATCGCTGCTCTCAGTGCGGGAAGTGTTTTACTCAGAAGAGTAACCTCCAGAAACACCTGCGCATTCACACAGGAGATAAACCATATCACTGCTCAGAGTGCGGAAAGAGTTTTACTCAAGGAACTGACCTCAGAGTGCACCAGAGGATTCACACAGGGGAAAAACCGTATCACTGCTCGCAGTGCGGAAACCGTTTTATTAGCCAGAGCTGCCTCCTGCAACACCAGCGCATTCACACCGGAGAGAAGCCGTATCAGTGCTCACAGTGTGAGAAGAGGTTCAGCGAGAGACGTAATCTCATACAACACCTCCGAATTCACAAAGGAGACAAACCGTATCATTGTTCACACTGTGAGATGAGTTTCAACAGACAGAGTAATCTCCAGCAGCACATGCGCGTTCACACCGGAGAGAAGCCGTATCGGTGTCTACAGTGTGGGAAGAGTTTTAGTCGAGAGGACGGTCTGCAAGAACACCAACACGTTCACACAGGACAGAAACCCTATTACTGTTCAGCATGCGGGAAGAGTTTTACTAGGCATAGTAGTCTCCTGCAGCACCAGCGCGTTCACACCGGAGAGAAACCGTATCACTGCTCACAATGTGAGAAGAGTTTTACTACACACAGAAACTTTGAGCGGCACAAGCACCTGCACACAGCTCTAAATGAAGACGTGCTGAAGTTCTTATCAGAAAGTGTGGGAATTGACTAGATCTGTTCTAACTTCTTATTTTGGATTAAAGTTTCTCTTTGAACCACGTTCTGTTGGAACTTTACATAGATCGAGACACGTAACTAAAGTAAAGCGTGTAGAACTTCATTCAGTGACGGATGTGCATACGTATGTGAGAATGTGAGAGACTACGATTATATCCTCACATTTTTGGAAATCTAAGACTGAATGATTGAATATGTGCTACTGTATATAACTTTATATAGGAATTATTTGGTGTATTTTTGTCATCAGGCCTGTAATTGGTTTTATGGAGACTTTACTTCCTCATTGGGACCTAAAACACTAAAAGGGAATTTCAGCCTCTGAATATGAAATCACATTCACCGGAACCAGATTTTACACACTCTTACTATAATGACTTTACTTTTTAATGTTAAAATTATACAGTATTTATACTGTATACTAATGTAGCTCCAAAAATTTAAATATCATGAAGAAGTGCATTTTTTCATAATTTAATTCAAAAAGGGAAACTTTCATATATTCCCTAAAGTGGAGGCTATCAGTGTGTAACTCTGCTCAGGTGTTGTTGAAGCCCAGGTCGCTTAGATATTTTTGATGATATCTGATATTTTTGGGTCGAGTGTTTCTCATCTTCCTCTTGACAAAACCCCATAGATTCTCTATCAGGAGAAGCTCAGTAACACACAGAAGCTCAGTAATCTCATGGTCAGTAAAGCATTTGGTAGTAGTTTTGTCACTGTGATCAGGTGCTAAGTCCTGCTGGAAAAGAAAATCAGCATCTCCATAAAGCTCGTCAGCAGATGGAAGCATGAAGTGCTCTAAAATCTCCTGGTAGACACTGCGTTGACTTTGCACTTGATCACCACCAGCAGATGACATTCAAACCCCAAATCATTCTGCAGCAGACTTCAGATTGCACTTTTCACGATATTATATTTTTTTGGGATGTGCTAGTATATAGGTTTATATGAGTGTATTATAAGTGCATTATTTTTGTCTTAGTGAGAAAACGGCAGATCTAAGCATTTACGGAAAATGCACAAAAATCTCAGCGTTTCATGATTGAAATGTTTTTCATCAGTGTTTGAAAGCCCAATAATTGTGCAAGAAGAAATTAAAACAGAGGACAGATGATTCATTTAAACATTGCAAACTCATTGAAATCATTTGTTACTTGAGTTTTTTTAAATATTACCTCCAAAACATACGTTTGTACCGAATAAGATGGAAATGTTGAAATGAAAGCACTTTGAATTTATTAGGGATTAACTAGCTCTATAATCTGTAGTTATACTTAATTTTTACTTTTTAAAATGTCATTTAAATTCAGTTTCAGTCACCGTTTTAGTAACTTTATAATAGTCATTTGAATTTTTTCATTTATTGTAAAATTTTCTATTCATTTCAATCATTTGTAGCCTTATGTAGTTAATAAAATGTTTTATTCGATACCTTTTTGTGAACGTAATTGGTGATCATTTGTGTATCCGTATATAGTTGAGTAATTAATTACGGTAATTTATTTTAATTTAAATGAACACAAACTTCATTTATTTGATCATTTAAGCTATGTGTTATTGTTTGGTCTCAAATGATTTCCCGCTGTAACTCCTCTAGCAGAAATGTTACGTGCCAGGATTTTTCCTCGCTCGATATTTCCTCGGAAATTATCCACACAAGAACGAAACTGGATCAGGAATCTCAAAAGTACTGAGATCTGATGCTGACGTTAACGCCCGAGTTAGCAGGTCAGTCCTAGTTCTGTGTGAAACTTTAGAACCACAAAACATTTCTCCCCGAACAGGAAACTGAACACTGAGCTGAGTCTGAGAAAGAACAGGTCATCATTATCGGAGGAAATGAATGTGTGTGTGTGTGTGTGTGTGTGTGTGTGTGTTTTTAATTGTGATAAATTATGTACACCACCTGTGAAGTGTTTTAATGTCATAGACAGAAAAATCAATTCAGGGTTAACTCAAGGGACAAAACTAGTGGACTCTACTGTTTTCTTTTTCCTTCATTTAGTTATTGTTTTTTGTTTTGTTTTTTTTCAAACGTGTACAGTACTGTGTACAGGTTGATGTAATAATGTACTAAAAAGTTGCTCATCACATTGTAGGAGGAATCGAAATGAGTAGCCGATCCTCGTCCACCTCCTCTATCCGTCCTGTACCCAGGATTATTTGAAGATCTTTGTGAAATAAACAGACGTGAAGAATAAAAAGAATGAAAAAAAAAAAATCGAATGTGTTGCTTTATTTCATGTGCTATAGTTATTTTTTTAATTTTGTATCTTACCCTTGACCTCTAATATATTTAAGGCTCATAGAATAAGGTTAAAAGAATTTATAATACATTTAAAATACATATTAATAGGACCAAACATCAACCCTTGAGGCCACAACTTCGCCCTAAAATAAACATATCTCCTAATCGGGTTTAAAGAGAAAATATAAGAAAGTTAAAGTGTTAAAATCTTACTTGATTAATTAGTAAAAAGTATAATGCCATAATTCATCTCGAGTCAAAGTGTACAAAAAAAGTATCTACATTAAAAAATACTCAAGTATTCAAGAGTAATGGTTCATATTTTTGCTGATCGACTGAGATGGCATTAACAAGAAAAAAAAAAAAAAAGAGAGAGAGAGAGAGAGATGACTTACCACAACATGAGATATTTATGAAGTAATGAGCCAGAAAAAGAAATCAGTAGCTCAGAGACCAAATAGCACAATTTGATATTGATATGAATTTGATTGAAGTCGTAAAAAAAAAAAAAAAAAAAAAAATCTAATTTATGAATAATTTAGATTGAATATAATTTAACATAAATGATTTTCTGTGTAGCAGCTGGGCAAGAAAAAATACCTGAGATTTGTAACGAGTACTTTGAAGGACAAAATAAAAATGTAAGGAGGGAATAGTAAAAGAGTTTTTTTTTTCACTTGAGTACGAATAAAAGTATTGGAGTTTCATTAGCTTATTAATTGAGTTAAGTACAAATATTGAAAGTATAACTTACACTTCACATTTTTCACTAATGATACATGATATAAAAATGATAACACTTTCGATAAGATGGTATTAATAAGTAATGTTAATAAGTAGCATTGGTGCTTAAAGTGCCAGAGTAATAGAAAGTGAAAAGGGTCCGTGTTTATTTCACATTCCTTATCCACAAGATCTTAACTGGGTTTTGTTGCAGGAGAACACCTTAACAACTTAGTGAACCTGATGGGCGTAACCAAGCGACGGGAAACAGGAAACGATGACCATATAAGGAAAGTGAGGGGGGGGGGGCGGGGGGGGAAATCAGATTATGATGTTTAAGTTTCTGTATTAGTGACTAAATCAACAACTCTTGTAAGAGGAAATGAACAAGAACAGGAAACGATGACCATATAAGGAAAGCAGAGGAGAAAGCGAGACGATGGCGTTGTTAGTGACCAGAAGGTTGTAAAATCTCCGGACTGGCAGAAAACAGCAGCAGGATAAATTCTCAGGTCTGTGTGAATTCTGCAAATTCTTACAGGGTCTGGGGATTCAATTAAAGTATTAATTAGCTCTTAAACACTACAGTACATGTATTCAATCATTTTATTAACCAACAATATATGTTTCTACAGCTGGATTTAAAAATAACACGTATTTAATTATACTTTTAAACACCCCTACAATTAGACAAATGTTGATGCTTTTTCAAGTGATGTAAGTTTAAATGTTCTGTAAAATTGTCATTCGAATATGAAAATATAGATTCTGCTGCTGGATCCAGAACGGTAGACTCTCGAGTCTCTTTTTTCTGTTTCTGTCAAGACAATATGCCACTGACTGAGTCTTTACTGAGGTCTGTTTCAGCTCTTCACTTCATTTCACTAATAAACTCGATTTGATTTTCCATCAATAAATATTTACAGTATACAACTACAACACAGATTTCAAACCTTTCAGAAAAATAACGGCGTGAGGATGACACAGGCCCGAGGAAAAGTTTTAGAAGAGCTCTTGTTATTAAGGAGTTTGCTTAAACTATCAGGAAAAAAGTTCATCCATCTATCCATAACCATCCAATATATTATCTATACTGCTTATCTGAACCTGGAGCCAATCCGGCTGACTTCATGTGAGAGGCAGGATACACCCTGGACAGGTCACCAGTCTACTGCAGTGTTAAATATTAAAGTTGGTCTTTCTGTGTGGAGTGTCTCCTGCTTGTGTGGGTTAGACATGCAGATTAGGTCAACTGGCTACTCGAAAATTGCCCGTAGGTGTGAAATATGAATATGAATTTGTGAGTGGTTCTTAGTCTTTGTGTTAGCCCTGCGATAGATTGTTGACCCGCCTATATGTACTGCACTTCACTTCTCTTCTTCTCAGCTTCCCCACAACCCCTAATGGATAATTGGTATAGATGGATGGATGGATGGATGGATGGATGGATGGATGTCCATCATCTTGCATGGTGATGACAGATAATCAGGCTTGTTATGCTAACAGTTTTAAAGATCTTTCATTCTCGTATGTCATCCTTTAGGGCAGACGCAATAAAGATGGACGAGCTGAAAAGTTTCCACACTAAAGAAAGCATTGTTTACTGTTTTTCCAGTTTTATTTTTATTTTAACATTATTAACCCATTCGGTTTCTCACTATATCAGAAAAACTGCATGTTGTTCGTTCTATTGTACCTGCTGGTTGTTAAACACTTTTTACACTTTCAATAGAAACATTTATCATTTATCATTTATCCTGTAATGCATGTTAGAGACCACCAGGTGGCAGCCATGTACGTCCACCGGAAGCTAGTCCACTACTGAAGGCCCAAGCCATAGGGATATTATTTTACAGCTTGGACCTCCTTTATGAAGGATATTAAGTCGGTACTAAGTCATTTAGCAGACGTTGTAGTGCTGTGTGTGGGTTTAAATAAACGTAATGACGCTATAAAGCGTAAAACTGCTCCCTAGGCTTCTCTGAGCGCCATCTTGGCTGCGGTTGCCATGGCACTGAGCCTCAGCTTCCGGGTGTGTGGTGGGGCTCCAGGAGCTGGCTCTGCTGAGATGAACAGAGATGAACGTACCACACTCCATATATGTACAGAAGAACAATTTGATCAGTGCCAGCATTTTATATAAAGAATAAAACCAGCGCTGCTGCATTTGGTGTACGTGTGTCATCACTGACTGTTGCACCATCTGCACAAAGTATTGGCACCCCCTGCTTCCTGTCCATCAGTGAAAAGGAGCACCATTGAGGAGATATGATTTGGTTATTGTGTGTGAATGTGTGTAGCTAATGCACTAAAACTACTATCATGCTCTCTAAATCAAACACCCCCCCCCCCACTGATAAACTTGTTATTTTCTTTGCATCTACTGTATACCAAAGCAACGTCATTGATGCATCTTTCTATAACAGCAGCTCTGACGGCTACAGATCACGACACGAGATGATAAAGACCTTCATATGCTAAAGCTCTGTCCAGAATGGATTTGTTTTTCAGCTGTCTCTCACATCTGCACAGCAATAACATGACCACAGGAGGAGCAAGTTTTTACAAGCTTCCACTGTAGTTGATTGTATTATTTTTTTTTACGAACCCGCATGAGTGCATCAGATACGCAGTATGATCTCTGAGGAGCGGCCAGGCCAAGGTCAAAAGGTGTGCGCGTAAACGACTCCTTTAATCCGCCTGCAGCTTTAATCTCTTCTCTCTTAATGATTTTATTTTCTTTCCCATCAAGCATAGGAAGTCCTACTCAGTTTTACCACCCAGACCAAGTGTATGCTTTACTGTACTGCCTCCTTCTAAAGCGTGCATGTTTATTATTTCACGAAGGGTCACTTTTACGCACCCCAAGAGGCTAAATACGGCAAGTAACAGCAGGCAAACATCTGTTTTCTAACTTCATTGTTTATCCCGACACTGGACTAAACACGGACTACAGTGATCAGACAGGAGCTGAGTCAGGTGAAAAACAACCAGCAGGTAATTCGGCCTGTAATTTTCTCAGAGGAGGGGCAGAGAGAAACCCTGACATGGCCGATCCGGTAACTACCCCCAGGACCCTGTGTACATTTAACCCTGTCTCTAAGCAGCTCAAGTTAGAGCTAATAATGACCATGATTTTTTTTTTGTTTTTTTTTTTTAAAGTTGTTATTTTAAGTTTTAAGTTTTCTTTAAGGAGAAGCATGTTTCTTTAACATTTACAGAAGGAGTCTCCGGGGTAAGCTCAGAGGTGTGACCAGAATGTCATGTGTGGGGGGGGGCAGTTAACTCATTTGGGGGGGTCAGAAAAAAATACCTGCAAAATAGGTGGAAAAACACCACTTACTACTCATACTACTACTAGGCCTAATAG
>JAOVYU010000032.1:16815565-16832309 GCA_025674565.1 Synodontis membranacea | reverse complement strand
CTTCGCGCATTATTTCAAGTGGAGTTAGGCTACTGCTGAATTGTGTAGCATACACACACAAGAAGAGCAGGATAGTGGGGGGGGAGAGGGAGAGAGAGAGAAAGAGAGAGAGAGAGAGAGAGAGAGAGAGCAGGAGAAACAGCAGGACATTATAAAGGAATAGAAAAAAAGAAGTTCATGCTGAATATGAACAGAAGTGAGAAACAACTAAAGCACTGATTTTTTAAAATACCAAATTAAGCTTATAATATCAATGAATGTGCCGTCTGATAAACGATGTGTGTAGTTAGGCATGTGTGTGTGTGTGTGTGCGTGAGTTACGAAGAATTACTGCGTCAATAACGAGAGAGACGAGAGAGCCGTAGCAAAGTTCTGATCACAAAATGACTCATCAACGAATAAAACAGCAAATGAAACTTGCCATATGTGAGTAATTGTGTATAAAATATAATGCTAATTAAATCCAGTGAACGTGGAACCGGTTTTAATGCAGTGGCGAAGGTCTGCTAAATGTTTAAATTTATTGATGTCTTTAAATGGTGTAAAGAGGCATCTGCAAATTTATTACCTGCCCTACAGTTGTGTTAATTTACACACAGTCTGGGTATGCATACTTAATAATGAAAACTCAGATGTGACAAACTTCATCAGCAAAGAACTAACGAAGTCTAATAGTGTTAGTCAGCTAATCAGAGAAAAGATATATGATCTGCACATTAACATTAAATGTAAATGTAGCCGGATAGCGTTAGACAAAAACCTAGAGCAACGAACCGCAAGGTGACAAGACGGATGTTTCACTTTGGTCAATAAATTGTGAGATGGAGCGCATATCGTCTGTAATAGGTTGTTCTCTGATATGATATGATATGATATGATATGATAGTTGATAGTCAGACCATTTATTGACCAAAGTGAAACGTCCATTTTGTCACCTTGCTGTTATAGATAACAGATAATAGATCAAATAGATAATGAACTATAACGAAATACACAGAAAACACAGACTGAGTAATTAAAATACACACACAGCGAGCGACCAGAGGTGTTTTTATATACCTAGCTAGAGTTAGTTGGATATCTCTGTCAGTCTGATGAGCTGTTTCTGATGCAGATAAACATGAGTGTGTAATAAATGAGTGCAGATCGCATGCCACGACCCCTTTTGAGGCTATGCGCTGCATCAGCGCTCATTTAACTAAGACTTTAAAAGACTCATGGACACACGCTTCAGCATGAAGCGATAACGTCATTCTGTTCAAAGTATCTATGGATTTTGTTCCTCTTTGTGGAGTATATTTTCATGTTGGACTACCGTCCTGGGTCTGTCGATAATCTGTTATATGTCGCTGTAGTGACTGGGCTTCTGTTTATGTTTGAACTGTTTGCTGACTGCCTTAATTTCAGTTGGGGGATTTACATGTATATTGAGATTTATTTTACCCGTGTTTCAGTTTCTATTTTGCCCATACTGTATGTTGAGCGATACCTACCCGTACTTCTGTTGCCCGTTTTTTGCCTTAGTCTGTATCATGTTTCATTTGAATAAATAACGTTTCAGATTCACGTACGTTTTGCCGTGTTTTCCCTGCGTTTGCGTCCCCACGCTGCACACACGAGGGGCACACATGACAGTTTGATGATGTAGTGTCATGATGTCGGGAACGCTGACGAAAAGAGAGCAGATAGTTTTATTGTCCGAGTCACAAATACGTGGGTTGTGTACAAAAAAGAGTTGTTTTTCTGTACGCTGTTGGTGCCGTTGCTATTTAATCATACAACTTAGTGCACATTATGCATTCTGGTATTGACTTGGAAGTTTCAGTCTTTGTCATGTTTCCTCTCGCGAGAGAGGGAGAGAATGGCGGGTATGGCTGGACACAAATGCAAGGAAAACACAGCAAAATGGAAGTCAAACTAAGGGTTATTTATTATTCAAATAAAACACAGTATAACCTAAGGCAAAAATGGGAAACAGAAACACGGGTAAATAGTGAAAGCGCACTGAGTGACAATCAGCGATAATCCTCTCAATACTTTGATGCAAACGGTTCGACATAAATGCGGCAGCGATAATCCACTGAACACAGTCTGAGGAAAACAGTTCAAACAAGAAATATAGTCCACTTAAACACCACTCGCGTATCCCAGTCCTTCAGCAAAAGACGTTAAAGCGTCGCGCTGAGGCGTGTGTCCATGAGTCTTTTAAAGTCTCTATAATCAGAGTTAACACAGAGCAGATTCTCATGTGCGCGCTCGTCAGCACGCTATCTTCCAGCACGTAAATTCCAAAGGGTGGAGTGGCACGCGTTCTGCGCTGGCAGCGTGACAGTCTTGAGATTAGTCTTGAGAAAATAACGATGTATGTTACAAAATTTTCCTCTCCATTTTTCTTGCATTAGCATTTTTTTTTTTAGCAGCAAGGACGCAATTCCAAAATTTTTACACCCTGTAGATTTAAGGTTTAATGAGCAGCTTTTATCTAGTGAACTAATGTGGACATTCATTCATTGATTCATGTTAAGGATGTGATGCGAATCGAACCAACTCAAACACTGTACCATAAAATATATGCTTTTATGAACAGCAGATCTGAATAAATACAGCTTAAGTGGTATTTCTGATATGGGGTTATTTAATAACAAAAGTTATAGCACATAGGCGCACCAAATAAAGTTCATTTACGTGATGCACTGATATAAATAGCAAGGCTTAATTTCATGGCACATGTTTGTGCACCCTGTGCGTCCTGATATTCATCATTCGTGCCGCTTTTCCTGTATAAATATATACATTTTTGCTTAAAGTGATCTTTATATTGAGACCAGTATGTTAATTTCATTCTTTTTTTTCTTTCTCTTTTGCTGTTGATATCATTGCATGGCTTTAGAGATTTCGTTGCTATTACTTTAAATCTCGGTTTCGAAGCATGATTCCGCCTTATGTATGAATTCACATCTCTGAGAAAGAGCGAGAGACTGGAGGAAGCCGGCTGGGTGGGTGGGGGTGCTGAGAGACAGATGGGTAGAAGGTGGAGGGGGTAGAGGTGATGGGAGAGAGATGAAAGGAAGCTGCCAGTGAGTTTGTTGGGAAGTTGGAATTCATTTTTCCCCACTTTGCACTTGTATTCGAAAGTGTCTTCTCTCTCTCTCTCTCTCTCTCTCTCTCTCTCTCTCTCTCTGTGACCATACATGATGTGCTGCTTACAGTGGAGCACTTATTTTTTTTTATTTTTTTATTTTTTATAAATAAATCAAGCAGTTTCCTTCCTTCCATGTCCACGATTGATCTGATTCCACCAGACTCTTCAGCGTGTAGAGTATCCAAAAGGCATCGTGGTAAGTGAGTGACGGGAATAAGAAATAAACCACCTCGTATCTGTAGCATTTTTTTTTTTCCAGTGGAACCAAGGAAACCATGGCAACCATCTGTAAACTCAGGATAGGAACAGGCACTTCCTGTACTCTCACACATCTCTGTACGAGGCGGAGGCTTATTTTAACCTGTTTCTTTCTCTTCAGAACAGAACTGCTAAACTCACTTGCTTTTTTTGGTGACACACCTACCGAAAAACTGTTGCAGGACACCGGCGACATGCTTTCAGTCACGTCACGCCACAGTCCTGTCGAAGTCTCAAATCCGATTGGCCAGAAAGTGTTATAGGTTCATATTAATGCTCTCGTTCTAACGCGTTGTCATTTCCAGAAGAACAGCTGAAATCTACTGTAAGCTTAATTACTAAAATTATTTAAGTTGTCAAAATTTCCGCGAGGAGACATGAATTCAGCTTTTAGCTCTATGGAAGGAGTCTCCAGTGTCAGAGGAAAAGCTATTTTACGGTTTGCGGTTTCTCAGTAACCAAACAAGCGGCGTTTTTTTTTTTTTTTTTGGTCTTATTACCTTAACATCAGAGTAAAAACAGAGGCTCCTGAAGCAACGAACGTTTATAGCTGCTATAATGTAAGTTCCTTGTTTGGTGGACATTCCGCAACATTAATGTAACCATAAATGGATACAATGTACATTGTGTCATTTGTAATAAATAAAACTTCGGGCAAATTACTGTTGTATAAGAGGAAGCGATGTTATAGAAAAATAATCCACCTTGTGGTGGGAATAGTAATATGATGTGGTGGTCACCATGGTAACCTAACTTACGTTAGTTTATTTTTTGTCTTTTATAATGAGACTATGTATGTATATATTTGCAGTATTGTACTCAATTTGAGCCTTTTGAGAGACAAGGAATAAGAACATCAGGACTCAAATAAACACTCATGATGCATTTCATAAAAGATTCGATTATTAATTATCATGTTTTATAAAAGTGAAACAGAACTATAACTTAAAACTGGAGAATCAGCCTTTTTTTATTGAAATAATCTTTTTTATGAGTGAACGTCTTCCTGCCTCCTCGACACTCACGTTTCATATGTAAATCTATGACACACTGTATACTGAGTGCTATATAAGGGGAGTGAGATGCAGAGACAGAGAGAGAAAGAGAGAGAGAGAGAGAGAGAGAGAGAGAGAGAGAGTGTTCTCCTGGAAGGCTAGGTTGCTATGGGAACAAGTATGGGAGGCCACTTAGGGCAAAATGTATTGAAACACGTGCATGTACACATGCTGTATCTGTTGGTCTACACCAATGAAACACTTACACACACACACACACACACACACACACACACACACGCCGCATGTGCTGCACCTCTGAAACGCTCACACTCGTACAGTCACTACTCGCATCACAGCTCAAAACATGATATGGATATGGAAAGAGGGACGGAGTGCGGAGGAAGCGAGAGAGCGGAAAGCGATTTTCAGTGCACCTGGAAGACCGCCCTCTCTCTATCTCTCTTCCTCTCTCTATCCACATCCTTTTCTCCTCCTCTCTAGATGAATTCAAGAAGCTGTATGGACACGTCAGTATAAGTACAAGTGGTGAGTGTGTACGTGTGTGTTTAAGTGGTGTGGATCGATTCGGCAGGTGTACAGTATGTGCAAGTGTTTCAGAAAATTTTGCCCTAAATGGCCTTCCATAAACAAGCCCCCCCATTTCTCCCTTCCCCCCCCCCCCAAAAAGTATCCTTCTCTTGTTCTTTTTGCTCCATCGTTGTCCTCTCTCAGCCCTCTAACTACTTCACATCCACCTGAACTTCCCTCTTCCCCCTCATCACTCCATCGCTCCGTCTCTCGCGTTCTGTCTCCCACACGTTTCAGCACTCCCTCCTCCTCCTCCTCTTCCTCCTCCTCCTCCTTTTTCTCGCTCCCTCTGTCGTTGTCTGTCCAGCTTTATCTCTCTCTCTCTGTCTGTCTCTCTCCTCTTACCTCTCTCCCCCTCTCTCTTTGATCATCCCTCTCTTTACCGCTCACTTCTTTTCTATTCTTTTCCCGGTTGTCATGGCAATAGGCTGGGGGCGTGCAGGAGTAAGAGAGAGAGAGAGAGAGAGAGAGAGAGAGAGAGAGAGAGATGGAGCGAGTGGGCGTTTCGGAAGTGACATCTCTCGGGCAGTAACCTTGTTTCCTGTACTCAGAGTTCAGGGAAGCAGATGATCGCAGCAACAGCGATGCCGTGTGGCCGACTGGGCTCAGTGACACGTTAAAGCAAGCATCATCGCGTCTGGACAGGAACTTTCTGATTGTTTTAATAGCGAGGTTCTTCAGGGTTCGGGGGTTCAACTGGAATTTAGGAGCCATGTTTTGTTTGTGGTTGCCAAAAATTTTTAAACAGCTCCATTCTGTTTCTTTATGAATGAATTTCTTTATGAAAATAAATCAGAATTTAAAAAAAAACAAAAAAAAACAACAACTCTAGTTTGAGTGGCCAGATCTTGTATTTTTGTTTTGTTTTTATTCTCGGGACTATGTAGAGAATAGAACATTCAGTGTCACGCTGTTACAGTAAAATAATCAGTGACAGGGTGGTGTGATGAAGATTATTCTTTTTTTTTTAATATCACAGGACATCCAAAAGCATTTTATTCCTCTTGTATCACAACAACATGATTTTTTTTTTTTATCTATTAAAAAGTGACGTACGCTTTATCCAGCTATAGTTACGTTTCATTTTGTGAACATCCGTGTCGTTCCCTCTCCAGCCTCTCTGTTTTCTCTCTCTCTTGAAATAATAATAATCATAATAAAAAGAAAAATGTTTCCAGGAAGCAGCACGTAAAGCAAAACGTAAAGTTACGGCTTCACTGTACATCTGACGCTCGGAGCCGAAGCTGGAGACTCCTTCCATGAACGTTAAATAACTAATCTCCGTACCAAAACCTACACCGTAGCATTCGAAATCCATTTATATTCAGCTTTCACTGTATACATCCCCATGAACCAGCTGTTATTGTAGAAAAGATAACGTATTACAGCAAGAACATTAATATATATGACGCTGTGATTTACAGCTGCACCACTGTCAGGTGTGCGGTTACGGAGAATTAATCAGAACCTTCTGATCAATCACAATCCATAATTCAACAGCCCTGTGCTGTAACCGTGATTAATGCAGCTCTTCCAGTACCTCTCTCAGCCTACAGAGAGCAGAGCTGGGATAAAAAAAAAAAAAAGAAATGGCAGAAGGACGTCACGTCTCTGCTTTATTCGCACCGGAAAAGCATTTTAGGGCAAATCAAAGATTTTCTCCCGTATTCCTCCTTTCTGATAATTCCAGCAGCAGTGTCTTTTCCACTCTGTAGTGTTTACTGGAAATGATACGGTGTACAGTAGTATGCTGTGTGTGTGATCGCCTCCTGGGAGGGTGGAAGAGATGCGTTTGTGTCTCAGGGCGAAAGGGCTTGAGTGGTATTGCTGCAGCTCGTAGGAGTGGGAGGGTAAAAAAGCTGACGCCGAGGCGGGTCAGAACCCTCTCAACGTTGTCATTAGTGAGCCCGTCGGGGGGGACGGGGGGGGTGTTGATTATCCACATCGCCGAGCTCCAAAACCCGGGCTAAAAATAAAACACACGGTATCTTAGCACGCCCCCTGTTTCCTGTTTGCGTTATTGACCACGTTGTGTTACTGATAATACTTTCAGATAATACAGAGACGAGACAAAACAATGTTCCAATGCTCTTCTTTTTTTTTTTTTTTTTTTTAACATACAGAGTAGATGAAAGGAGAGGTTCGTGCACTAAGACGCCTGCGACTGTATGAGGTCTGTTTCTGAGATCTGACCTTATATCAGCTCTGAAAATGTCATGTGTCAAACAGTGAAGTCCAAAAAAAAAAAAAAAAAAATCCCAGGAGGCGTTCAGCAAAACTGCACTGCGAAGGATTTCAATACAAGTCCCAAGAAGAACTGATTTTATTTGAAAAGATTGTGTGGGATATTCAATTAGAGGCACACAGACTATACCCAGACCATTTTTCAATTGATTGGTGTGTGTGCGTGCGTGTGTGTGTGTGTGTGTGTGTGTGTGTGTGTGCGTGTGTGTGTGTGTGTGCAATGCTGTAAAGTATTATGAAATAATGAAATTAATCTTGTGTGTGATGACTCCTTGCTTTTTATTGTAGTGTTTTAGAAGAAAATGAGCCGTACGTTTTCCTGAGCATCTCGGAGAATCTGCCACAGTTCTTCTGCAGACTCTGACTCTCTGACTTGCTTCTTTTATGCAGCAAAAGCCTTCTTCAATGTGCTTCTTGTCTGAAAAGTGCTCTCTTAACTAATACTGTACTGTGCACGAGTCTTAGGCGTCCTGTTTTTTTTTGTTTTTTTTACTACGGATATTGTTCTAAATGTTTATTTTATGAATTCTATTTAACGAGTCAGTGCAAAGACGATTCAGACCCCTATTACTTTTCCAAAAAAAACCCCAAACAAAACAAAACAAAACAAAAAAAAAACATGAGACCGCTTTCATAAGATCATTCTGGATTTATGGGACTGAAGTGACGCTCTACTAACCCAATTAGAACTGACGGCTATCCATGAGCAAATCCACAGTGGAGGCTTGTATTAGGAGGTCTTTCTCTCTATGATGTGTTATATGTATAACTGCTGGAGAGGCTGGTGTAGAGCACGCATGTACATGTATATCAGCACTTATTATTCTTGTGATTTTCTTTATAATTTACGGTTTGTTTTCTGACTTTGCCACCCTGTTTCTCTGCCTTCGAAACTCTCATAATTTAGACTTTATCTGACTTTATTGAACTTTGATAAACGTGACATGGAGATTAAAAATAGTGACTAGACTTTATACCATTACACACTTTTTAAAATTTTTTATTTTTTTTTAACTCAAAATGACCGCAAAGCAGAAAACGTGGTCTTAACGGGAAGGAAGTACGTACCTGTATAACGACGGAACATTCCTAAGGCCTTATACGCATCGTTATAACTATTTATGAAAAGTCATTACAGGTTGTAGCTTTGTTTATAATAATTAAGAAGAATGCATTATAAGTTGTGCTCATATCACCTATATATATATATGTTGAATATCTAATATACTCTTTCTAATATCTAGGCTGTACCATTTTTATTTATTATTAATTCAGCACTGGTACATGATTATTTACAAGGCATTTATTTATTTATTTATTTTTTGCTTCCTGCATTTCTTTTAGTTTTGTTTAGTTTTGTAGCTCTGTGTGTTGCTGTTATTAAATACAAATTTATTCCTTTATGTTATTCGTGAACATGGTGCAATCCAGCATGCATTTGGGGTTTTTTTTTTTTTATTGTTTTTTTTTCAAATCACTACAGGTGTGTTTAATTTATACTGATGGGCTGTCTCTCTGTCGCTGTCTTTCTCTTTCTCTGTCTGTTTGTCTCTCTCTCTCTCTTTCTCACAATCTGTCTTTTCCTGTCTCTCCGTCTTTCTCGGTGTCTGTCCTGTGCCTCTCTCTACGCCTCTCTCTCTTTGTCTGTCTCTGACATTCTGTCTATCTCTATCCCTGTGTCTGTCTGTCTGTCTGTCTGTCTGTCTGTCTGTCTGTCTGTCTCTCTCTCTCTCTCTCTCTCTCTCTCTCTCAGATGCACGGTATGCTGTTCCCTCCTCCCATCAGCCCCAGTTCTCCTACGCTGCTCCGCCGTACGAGCGTCCAGGCTGGAACTCGCGTCACTGCATGAGTCCTGAAAATCAGCTCTACATGTTGGACCAGGAGGAGGTACGACGTTGTAAGGAATTGTGGGACGTGGAGTCTTAAGGTCACTGCATATTCCCGCCCCGCCCACTTTTTTTTTACTAACAAATCCAAGTCATTTGATCCTGCATCACTGCAGGGAAAAACCACCCTGTTTCATAACTCTGCTTAATTATTTATTAATGAAGTGTAAATGACTTTTAATGTGAATTTTAATAGAGCTTAAAGATGACTCCAGAGGGGAGGATGTTTTATTTAGAGATTTTATCACTACCCTGATTAGATGACCTGTAGCACAGATCAGATCTGCACTCACACGGGGGTCGGTTTCCCTCAGACGCTGTCCGTGTCTAATCACGGCGGGTGTTCAGCTCTACTTTCAGATCAGATCAAGCCGCAGTGTGAACAGAGCTGAATCTGTCATGCCTGTGCTGATGACTGTCACCTCTGGAAAGATGGAGATGATGAAATATTCATGGTCGCCGTTCACTAGCTATGGCGGTGTGTGTGTGTGTGTGTGTGTGTGTGTGTGTGAGAGAGAGAGATAGAGAGAGAGAGAGAGAGAGAGAGAGAGAGGTTTTTGCTCCTGTGTTTGGAGCCTGCAGGAGTTCCAGTTTTGTCTTAGTGTTTCCAGGCTTTAAGATCAGTTTATACAACATTCAACCACATGGATCTGAACACTCATAGACAGGAAATGCGGTATTTGATATCACCGTTGGATATAATGGTGGTGAGAGATATGATAAACGAAGGCGAAATTATACAAGGTCATTGTGTCACTACATGTGTACAAAATGATTGAATGATTTCGTTTATATTCCCTTAAAACGTGTTGATATGCACGCCCGGGATTTCCATATCCTGCGTTCATTCAGTGTTCTGATCGTGCACGTTTGATAAAATGAGAGCGACACGTGCAGCTGGTGCGGAATCAGTGTAAACAGCTGGGGCAGAATGGCAGCTGCTAAGAAACATAGCCTACTCCTTCGTTGTCACAATGAGATTTAAAGCTTTAATTGCCAGATTTATCATCTACATTGTGGCAGTTTCTGCCATTTTCCCAAAATACCCACATTGTCTATATACTGTACAGCTTCCTTCCTTCCTTCCTTCCTTCCAATAACTTCCATCTACAGTGCACACGTTGTGCAGGCGAGGGATTTTTCGGCTCTTTTCTGCCACCTAGTGGTTCGTAATCCTCCAGACGCACAGAAGGTACGCAGGTGAGCGTCTGCTCTTGCGTAGTCACTTACGACATGACCAAAAATGTGTATCTGTTTGAATGCACCAGGTTACAATCCAATAAAATCATTACATTCTGATCTATGCCTGTTACGTTGCTTAGCAACCAAAGTTTAATTTTAACAGACTACACTGCGTGATGGAAAATTGTTTACAGCAAATATTTTTAATAACGTCATGGTGAGTCAAATAAAAACCTTAAAAGTCTGATCAAATTTTATCAATTCTTTTTTTTTTTCCTTTTAAAAAAATAAAATGCAAAACTTAAAAAAAATTACGGTTAACCTCGTATTTTGAAATATTTATCGAACCCTGGATTGGATCAGTTTTAGCAGTAAGCCACTGAACGATGTGTGTTAAAGTGACTTCATCATGGGTATGGAGGTTTTAGGCACAATGCTCCTCATCATATTAAACACTGAAACACACATCCTCGAGTGGCTTATTGTCTTATTTTCGAAAATTAGTATGAGTGCTGATTTTACCTGGTCTGCAGCTCAACATTTACCATTTACAGCCAATTAGGAAAAATCTTCCACTGTAAACTCATACAAACTTCACTTTCTTCCAGCTAAATAAACTCCAACTAGTTAGAAAAGTCAAAAATGTGCAGGAAGACCCAGAGCAAAAAACACACCTATGAACCATGTTTACTGCTAACGAGCTGCTACTGTAGAGCGCCTGGAGCTGGACAAGTACAGGATGAATCAACAACAACAACAACAACAAAATGAATCATTTTTGTCTCCGTTTTCTAACATTTCCAATGCAGTTAATTTTTCGAGCATGTCTTTTTCAAGTCTTTTTGTACATTTATTGAGCTGGACATTTTACTAACACCTGGCAACCCTGACTCTCATAATATTGTCCATAACACTAAAGTACAGCTAGATGAAACACAGCAAGCATTTTTTTTTTTTTTTTTTTTTTAAATTCATGAGCACTTCAAATGCAAGTTTCTTATCATTCAAGTGATGAGAAAATTCTAATGGCAGAAAGAATGCATTTAAAGCGAGCTGTGAAAGCGCAGCAGCCATTGAGGGATTAATTCCATCCAGCTGGAGTTTCTCAGTCGATTGGCACGTCATGCACAACCTTATATACATTTTTATCTTTATTACTGTATGTACTGAGAAATTGTTGACCAGGCCTAACACTGGAAGGAAATCAGAGACGTCACACTGGAGAGGCTGTTATGTATTGTAAGTGCCATAAGAGGGAGTGAGAGCGCCACGGGCGACGTCCTGCCACTCGACTCTGTTCTGATCTAATCTCTTCAAACCCGATTGCACTCGCCGCATGCACCGCGGTGCAGCTTGGTTCTCCTGCAGCTAGCGTGACACCCCGTTATGCAAGAGCGCAGAAGAACAGCTCCTCTGGCTGTGAGTGGGAGGCGGCTACAGTGGAACTGAATCAGAACTGAATCAGAACCAGCCTATCTGTCTATACAGAGTCCATCTAGACGCATTCATTTTTCCCCCCGAATCTCTCTGTCGCAAAAAATCTTCTTCTTCCTCTTCCTCTTCTTCAGGCTGATCCGGCCATTCAGGGTCGCGGCAGCGGGTCATCTATCTTCCGCACGTCCAATTTGGTACAGGTTTTCGCCCGGATGCCCTTCCCTACTCAACCCTCCAAGTTTATCCAGGCTTGGGATCGGCTCTAAGACCTTACTAACTTGAGCACCCCAGTGGCTGTGACCATTTCCACTCAGATTTCACACCTATGATCCGTTTAGAGTAGCCAATTGACCTAATCAGGAGTACCCAGAGGAAACCCATGCAGACACGAGGAGAACATACAAACTCCGCACAGAAACCTTCTGGACCTTCTTGCTGTGAGGCAGGCAGTTCTAAACACTGCACCAACCTGCCGCCCTCTCTCTCTCTCTCTCTCTCTCTCTCTCTCTCTCTCTCTCTCTCTGTGTCACCAAAATGATTCATTATAATTGTTAGACATGGTGGGATTTTTTTTTGGCCCGAGCTTTCAGTTGTCACGGTGTATAAAACACGGCCGATAAGAATTATATAACAAGCCGCTGGAATGAATCATCTCACAGAATCAAATGCTCAGATTGAAGTGTTATCTCGTGAATTGAAAAGGCTCTGTCATTCCACCGACTCACTGTTCTGCGGAAAAAAAAAACGATACTGCAATTTGTTATCGTAGGCTTCATGTCGCCGGATGTGACACACGAGGCAGGTTTGATATTTAGAGCTTTACAGCTTAACCTCTGGCTGAAAAGCCGCCGTCACTTTTTCCACTCTGAAGCCATGATTTGGAGTAAAAATGCATAACTAAGATGCTAAAATACACGACAGAGTCAACGCAAACACAGTCAGTGTCCTGCTGTGTGTAAATTCATATGACTGAAGGGCAGGTATTAAATTTGCACAGCTTAAAGATGGAACAAATAAACCAATAAATAAACCAATAAATAAACCAATAAATAAATAAATATTCGAATATTCGAATTCATGTTTAAATTTCAGCTGCAGTTTTTCGTCAGATTTATCCCATTTCATTTTCATTTCATAGTCTTGATATTTTATTTAATGTTTCCTTGTTTTTCTGAATCGGTAAATGATTTTTCTCAAGCATGCCAACATCTGATCAATGTGCAATGATTATATCCATGATGAAGGAATATTGAAAGGATAGTATTAGCAATAAACGTAAATACTTTGCAGACTTAATTAATTATTATTGATTAATAGTGTTTAAATGAATCTAATTCAAGTTAGCAAGTCAGAAAAACAAGTTATTACAGGTAATGCAAAAGTAAAATATTCCCCCCCATATTTTATATTCATCACCATTACGTAGTATTTAAAAAAAATGATATAATTTAAGCCACAACTCACCATCCGTTTTATTTTAAATGAGAGTAAATCAGAACCTGAGAGTTTTCAATTGATTTCTTAATTAGAATAGATTTCTTCCTCAGATGGAGCGTTTATCCTCGAGTCTCTCACAGCAGCAGGTTTGATGTGTCAGCGGCGTGATGCTGACTTCAGCCGACATGTCCTGGCTTGCTGCGTGTGTTCGGGGCACAGCGGTGCCTGCTGGGGTCCGTCAGGCCGAACACAGATCGATTACCACCCTGTTAGGACCAGATGGATTAGCCAGCTGCTGATCTGTCGCCCCCTCACACAGCTGGCCTTTCGCTGAGACGGCGTACGGCCGTGCCCCCCTGACGCGTGGCTACAGCTGCCCTGCCAAGCCATGTTTTTGGAGCCCTTTTACTTTTCTCTCCATCGTGCTGCCACGTTGCTTCCGTTTCTATGCCCTAGCGGCGGCCTGTGGCCTGTCGATGTGGAGCTGTAAAAGGGTAGAACAGCTGGATCAAGCTTTTACTTCAGGTAGGCTGGAGAGAGCGTTCCTCTCAGCCACAGCAGCTCTGACAGCAGTGCGTCTGCAGATCACAGGTCCATATTAAATCGCTTCTTCTAATATGTTGTCGTTTCTATAGTAACAGCTCATTATATGATGGTCACTCCAAGTAAACAGATTTAAAATCATCAGTAATTGTTCATACATTTATGGAAGGAGTCTCCAGAGTCAGCGCTTTGTAACAGTCGGAGGTAAAGCTGCAACTTGAAGTTTTTCGACATCTCAGAGACAGAGGAGTTTAGACTTCTTTGTGGTTTCTTGGTAACATGACAAGCGGACGTTTTTTTGTCTTATTAACTAGAAGACAGAGAAGAAAGTGAGTAAATGACTGCTTGTAGATGCTGTAATGTAAGTGAGAACAGGAACACACTTGTTTCATGGACGTTCCACAACGTTAAATACTGTATAACTACACAGATAAAATGGCACAAGAAAACAAAGCAAAAATAAATAAATAAATAAATAAATAAATAATCAAAGGCAGTATTTGGCCCAGGACAAAGCTGTAACACTGCAGAAATACCATGTGCAAGAAAATGTATAATTAAAAAAATTTAAAAATTCAAGTTATTTTTTATTTTATCCATCACCATATTTTTTGACCAATGAATAAGAGTTTTTAGCCCCGCTTTTAGCCCCGCTCCTTCCTACAGGTCCCTCAGCACATAGTTTATAGGTTTAAGTTTTGTTTAAATAAGTGCCGTACAGTGTAATTACATTTGCTTTGATACGAACAGAGCATGTGCATGTGATTGAAAAAACAGAATACTGCAAACTATAGGAGGAAATGAAAAGTACACAATTGTATGTAATCATTTAGAAGCGTTGCTGATTCGCTCCGCTAGCATGATAGCTCCTGTTACTTGTTTTTGTTTTTGCCTTTTCTGTAACTAAAATTAAGAAAACCAAAATTTGTCCGCAAAAGAGAAAAGACGACGTGTGTGTTGTAGTCGGTGTGGAGATGTTTGAAGTCCGTCACTCGGGTGTCTGAGGGGAATCTGGACCACAACATCTGCTTCCACACCGCCACAGATGGTGTCTTCTGGATTAAAAAAAAAAAACAACAACTTTCTGATCAAAACATATTCCTCAAATAACTTCTGGAGATCTTTTAGCTCAGACACGATCCCGAGAGCTCTCACAGCAACCACGTTCACACGATCTTCCTCCTCAACTTCAGATTTCTTATACTGTAGATTCCAGTGAAACCTGCTTTTATCCTAAAATCCTGTTCCTCAATCGGGAGTTTTCTTAGCCTAGTCTGTATTACTGTCTGGATCACTAAACGAAAAATCGTTTAAGAGAAAAATGTCCTGTTATATTACTAGCTTTCTAGCAACCTTGCTGGTTAAAACAATATAATAGTTAGCCCCGTGTTAGCTAGCGTACTAGCAACATTGCCGGTTTATCTCTCTCTGTTTTACCTAGCTTATTAGCAACCTTGTATAGTTAGCTCAGTGATAGCTAGCTTACTATCAACCCTGCTAGTTTATACAATATAATAGTTATCCCTGTGTAAGAGAGAGAGAGAGAGAGAGAGAGAGAGAGAGAGAGAGAGATGGGCTTGCTAGTGTCTTTGGCTACTCTAGTATTAGCTAGCTTGCTAGTGACTCTGCTAGTTCATCAAATTTATTAGCTAAATCAACTTTAATTAGCTTATTAGTTAACATTACTACTACTAGTTACTTGAATCTGTAAATAATCAAGTGTTTGACATCAACTGACATCACGTTTGACAGAAAATACAGTATTTTTTTTAATTATATAATGTTCCAAAATGACATTAAAAGCAGCAGGCGTCTGTATTATGATGGTGTTTTTCATCGTTACTTCTGCTTCTCGTGTGTTAATTCACTAAAAAAGTTTCACAATTTTCCGAAGAAACGAGAGCGAAATTGAATTGGTTTCGTGTCACGTGACGACATCCTGAGTACCAAAACACAGCCGAGTCACGTCTAATGACCCCTGCGGCGCTGCTCGTTACGCTGACGAACGAGAACCTGCCTCAGTTCTGACGCTTTAACTCGACTCGTGGCTCTGTCGTGTCGTCCTGTTCGTCTCGGGAAGCTCCGCCCAGTTATGAGATTCAGTGACTGAGAGGATTTGAAGCAGTTTGCAACTCCAGCGGGATTCAGTTTGCTTGACCTGCTCGTGCTCACCTCATTTATCAACTGAGACCTGAAAGAGTGAGAAACCTACTCCTTCCTGAAGCAGGACAGAGGGAGAAGACGGCACACACACACTCACACACACACAGACACACACACACATATCGCCACACACATCGCAGCTTGGAGGAAAACCAGCCTTATTTCCCCACTGTGTGTGCTACGGGAGGCTGCGGTGTGATATATTAGGTGCATCTCTCTCTCTCCATATCTCTTCCTCTTCCTCGAGAACGATAGGTTCCTCTGTGGTTTGCTCACGGACCCCAAACCTCATGCAGAGCCTTAAATAAACATCTTATTACACACACAAGCCTGCAATCAGTGTCCTGTTCTGTCCTCCAGCTGAAAAAGCGCACTTGGGTTTCATTATTTTATCGTCCCAGCACCTCTCTGAGGGGTGTAACTCAGGGTGTTAAGGTAATAAAGGAAGCCATGCGGTAGCATTAGATGTAGTATTTGCAGTGCCACACGTCTCAGACACACAGCCTGCACCGACACAGACACGCGGTGACACAAGCATGCTAGCAAGTCTAAGTCGCCTGCGTTCCAAAGATAAGAATTAAAGCAGAATATGGTTTTAATTTTTATGGCGTCAAATAATCTGACCCTCATGGTGTATCTCGTGTGTGTGTGGCCTGTCCGACATATTTTAAATTCCAACGTGTATACTACATATACTAGCTACATACACTTCAAAGACGTAATAACGATCTCCCCTACTTCCGTCCAAGCTTTATTTTTTTTCATGATGTCTCCGTATACAGTAGGTTTATGGCGGTTAATCCGTTCCAGACTCTACCGCGATAAGTGAATTTCCGTGAAGTAGTATTTCCGTGTAGTTAGAGCATAGA
>JAOVYU010000032.1:16749200-16759240 GCA_025674565.1 Synodontis membranacea | reverse complement strand
TATATATATGAGAGTCCAAATGCTCCAAATCAAAACACATGCATATGTTCATAGATCAAGTCAATAAGCAGAAGTAATAGTGACTAATCGCAAGAAATCATTTCATTATCCATAACAAAATTTGCAAACCTTCAACGGATTCCCACCAGTATTCCCACCAGCAACTCTCAAAATACACATTGACCAAAGAGATTTCAAGACCTAGCCATACCTGAGTGTAGTTGTAAAAGCTTTTAGTTCTACATGAGATATTTTCACTCCTGGCTGGCTCGCCAATCTATATAATCTGATTCAGCCATCCTAGAGGACCAAATTCATATCACTTTTTTTTTTTTTTTTTTTTAGCTCAGGGGTATTTTGGTAGTATATAGAGATGCACTAGAACAATACCCTATTGTCAGAATAACAAAATCAAGCAGAAGAGATGTTTAAACAGCAGGGTAGAAGTGGTATTCTCTTCCACACAGCAGATCCCCCATCTGCGAACTTAAACCGGTGTACAACATAACCCTGGACTCTGTAGCATCAACTCAAACTTCACTGTTATAAAGATAACAGTCCAACTAAATGGAAAAAATGACAAACGTTTACCAATTATACAGAATATTCACTACAAAATTTCCATCTTCAACACAAAACTTTATCAAAATACAGGCTCCAAAATCACTCCAAGGCCACACTGATGCAAATGAGGTCACGCTGTAATGTAACCTAATACCTGGTGTAAACTAGGCTCTGAACTTTCCAGTTCTTTTGGTTCAAGATGACATATTGTCTGTTCTGTACGGCTTGCTAAACTAGGATTTATCAACTATCAGGCTTATTGGTTTTAACCATCTGATATAATGTTCAGATGTACATTAAATGTAGTTTAAGGATCCATTGCTGCAGCTCCTGAAGTCAGCAAAACAGAAATCAGAGCAACATATTGGTTCATAAGTCCTAACCACAGATCCCAAATGGCCACGGAAATCTTACTTTAAAGTTAAATCAAAAGTTAAATATAAATTGACCAGTCTAACATCCTGCAAACATTACAGCTTTTTTGAAATTACAAAAAAGTTGTTCAACCAAACTGCAAAATTTATAACTTAGGTCCAAGGTCACACTAGATTGATGCAGAGTGAGTCAAGTTCTAAAGCTCTAACTCTTTGAGTTTTTCTTTTCCTCAAAATTGGAGTTTGTCATTCCTGGCTGGCTCGCCAGCCAATTTAAGAGGTGCTACCAATATTGGACTAAAACACCAGATTAGATCTACTTTGGTCTAATTTTTTTCATTCTAGTCAACTTCAACCAAAATTAAAAGATGCATGACTAATTGTATTCCTAAATAGCTAACAATAACTAGTTCCTGTTAGTCGGCTCAAAATTTTGGACTCTAGTGTACAATGTGCTTGAATGGAGTCAGTTGTATCTCATAGGATATAAAACCAAATATGAGATATTAATAGACTGGTACTTTCTTTCATCTAATGATTCAGTACGTTATAATTTTTTCTGTCTTTCACCATTATGTTTTCTGCCACTCCCATCCCTGCACAGCAATATAATCAACTTTTTTTTTTTTTTTTTTTTGGAATTTAAACCCCATTTTCCAAAATATAGAGTTTAAGGTTTTGTCTGTCAGCAAGTGGTTTTAATTTTTTTTTTTTTTTTCGTTCGCCTTAGTGTAATATTTATCGCACTTCATAACATTCCTGTGTCATCTGCACTGTGCAGCTTCAGGAGAGGAGGGGAGTGGAACCGCTCGACTGACCTTGTATATCAACCCCAGATTTTTAATCCCTCCCTCATCCCTCCCTCTCTCTCTCCTTCTCTCTCTCTTCCTACGTGCCTTTTCACTTCTCACTTCTGGAGCATTTTTATGGATGTTTCCCATACCTCGGCCGTGTAACTCATTCTCCCCTTTTTATTCCCTTCCCACTATTTCTCCCATCCCTTGTCACCTTATCTGTCCATCCCTCCTTTTCTTTTTCCTTTTCCCTCTCTTCTTCTAACTTCTTTGATTTTGATCCTTTGTACATTCGTATCCTTCCCCTCATTTCCCGTGTTTTGTTTTCATTCTTCCTTCAATCTTTTCTTCATCTGCCTTCTGTCCTTCAAATGCTCCTCATATCCTTTCTTTCCTCTATTTTCTCTCCCTCCCCCTTCTTTCTTTCTCTTTGTCTTGCTAGGAAGAGCAGCTTCCCTCCCTGGGTTCTCCAGACCCCGGTGTGAGTGTTGGCGGAGGAGAAATGAGCGCCGCTCCTGCCTTTGGAGTCTCTCCCTCGGACATCTCCTCCGACAACCCGCCCCAGAACGGAGGCCTGCCCCTCAAAGTAGCTTCTCCCACCCACTCCCCACTTCATACACTCCTCACCCGGAACGGAGAGATGCGTGCCAACCAAAAAGCCTCTATGGCAAACGGGACCACAACAACATCAAACATGGGAAGTGGATTAGAAGGAGGGGGAGCAGGTCTCTAACAGCGCTACGCCATTCTGAATGAAGAACAATAACATCCTTTTCTTCTGCCCTTTTTCATCATTTTTTTCTGCATGAGGCACATCTTTATTGGGAGGCGCTTATCCTTACACTATCCACACCAAACTATTAAAGGGCTCTCCAGTGGATGGATCTCATAATTCCTTTTGACTAATATGAAAAATAAAACCAACATGATTTTTCATCGTATATTCCTCTGGAATGACATCATATGGTGGTGTCCAGTGAACCAAATGTGGGTGAATCTTGTGAATGAATTCCTGAATGAAACTGAATTCCTGAATTTATTTTGTTTTTGTTTTTTAAACAATCCGCTGGGTAACTGACCTCTCGAGTGCTGTGTGAAACAAAAAGACATATAATTCTCAAAAAAAAAAAAAAAAAAGTGGGTAAAAGGTCTAAACCTGTTCAGAATACGCCAGCTTTCACGGCCTTCTGAAGCAGATACGCTCGTATTGTCATGTCGTCTGGCTTCCTTAGTGCCTTCTCTGCATCCTTTCAACAGGGTTTTCAAACAAGCAACAGAATAACAATCTCAACATGTTTCCATTTCGCATCTCACTCGTTCATGATAAAGTGACTCGGACGATATTGTGATCTGGACCAGGGAAACATTTGCAGTTTTTTTTTTTTCTCTTTCGAAATCAGAAGAAGTGGTTTCAATCTTTATTTTTTAGACTTTAACATCATGCTTATAGAGAAGTGCTCTTGCTCTTCGAAATTTGAAATGAAGGAAGCTGCCTCAGTAGACTCGCTGGACTTGTGCAATGTTTTTCTCTTCTCAATCTCAGAACCTGTGTGTAATCAAGTGGTGCTAAAGATAAAGAAAAAAGCAGTGAAAGTTCAGAAATCCGTGTCTCATAGCCCCATTCACCCCCCCAACTCCTTCTTGTCCATTTGTCTTGGCATGCTGTCCATTTCTCCTCTGTTCAGTGTTTCATGAATGCTCAGTGTTTCTTGAATGCAACGTGAGGTGGTCTCTGTCGGTTGTCTTCATATCAAAATGCAACAGCTATTCCAACTAGTGTAGGATTTGACACAGGGAATTATAAGTGACATCACAGTTACATTTCTGTATAGGCTATAGTTTTTTTTTGTTTATTTTTAAGTATCTTAACCTTTAGTAAATATTTTAGCAGTAATTATACAGAACTGTATAATTTACAAAACAGTTACACCACCAACAAAAAAATCCCTCCAAAACCTAATGTATGTCAATAGATGGGACTACAAGGGATTGTTTTTTTTTTTTTTCTTCAGGTGTGCCAACCAACAGTGATAAAACAAAAGTCTGGTAAAAACCTTTACTTAACTAACAACAAGAAATTCCACAGCCCTGTCTTTAGTTTCTATTGGCTCACAAGACAGAGACTTGTGAATTCACAGGTCAAATTTCACCTAAAGTCTGTTATAGTAACCATTTCCACGAGCAAACGCTGGCCTTTCATGTCCTCCGTCCTTTCCCCTTCAGTGAATTGCCTTAATTCTCATTTGTTCTGAATGCTGATTTACCTAAAAAAATAAAAAAAAACCTTGCAGGAATTTAGCAAGGATTAAGTTAGCACCTGTAAGTGTTGTAAATGTTGGCACCTCTAAATTACAGTGGCCAAAATCTTGACAAATTGACAAATCTGCACATACAGAAACTCTACCTTATATTCTTATCTACTATACAGAATCACATCATGCGTCTGCAGATTTTGTTATGTTCATGTCCATTTTCGTTCATGTTATCAGGATAAACCTGTTATATTGTCATGATGATGATAAGACCTGGCTTATCAAATGCAGCAAGCATTGGAAAGTCTTTTATAACTAATTTGTTATAAGCACATAGGCCTTATTGGACTCATGCATGTGCTGCGAGGCATTCCAATCAAGTGTTGATTGTAAAAATATATATATCTAGATAGCTAGCTAGCTAGATAGAATTGCTAGATAGATAGATAGATAGATAGATAGATAGAGATGCACTAAAATAACAGGCTGAAAGGAGAATATGGGTACAAAGAGGAACTGTACAATAGCTGTACAATAACTTTACATGTAAGTCTAAAGATTAGCTTTGAGTCTAGAGAAGAGAATGGACTGATTACCTTTTGTTTCCCAAAGATCCTTTATTTTATTACTTTATTTAATACGGCTATATTACAAACACGTTTTTTTAAAATTCAGTAATAAAAAAAAGGCATCCTTAAAGATGTGGTTGAAGGAACATTGTCTACAGGGTCTCTGGTCGGTGATATACCTCAGCCACAGGAATAAGAGACTCAGGTAAACATTTCGCTTCATATCTGAGAGCAGGGTACTTGGTCCATCTCTTCTCTAAGAAGTAGCAGTGATTTCTTCGCACCTCTGCATCCCTTTTTTCCACTATTTTTCTTTGTATCCCATCTCTCTCCCACCAGCCAATCGCACAGCTTTGTGGAGGACAATCTGGAATCTAATTGGACACCTCAGCTAGGACCGTCCTCGGGATGGCGCGGCTTTAACGCGAGGGCGCTGTCTCGCGACTCGCTCGCTTGACAGAGAGGTAACTGAGGCTCTGAAAATTAGAGCCCCAGCCGACCCAAAGAGAACATAGGTACCCTCCGTCCTCCTGCTCTTTCTCTGACTTTCTAGGATGTTAAACTTTCAGCTTTCACCACAAAACGTAGAGAGGCTTTTGGATGTGCATGCCGGAAGGGTGTTCGAAGATGATCTCTGTCTCGTTCAAACGTTTTGACAAATTTTACACAAATCCCTAAAAGAACTATGTAAACATCACATCCAGATGGAAGGAGACGTTTCCATGGGTGTTTCAAAGGTGCTGTTCTTCTAAGACATGACATCACAGATCCGTTCTGCTCATTACTGCTTTCTGTGTTTTTCGAGTGTCTTCATTCGAGGTATTTAAATATGCACATAACATTGAAACGAACCAATTGTGAGGCGCGCACGGAGAATGGAAACACCCGCTTTGTTTTGCTTTTTTTTTTTTTTTTTTTTTTTTTTGATCATGCAACACTATCTCATGTGCTTCAGTTAGACTTTGATGAGAAGAAAATAACTGTTTGAGAAGCAAGGTCGTTTGGATTTTCTCATTTTAAACCTGCTCCCCCGACCTCGACTCTTCCCACGTCGCAATGATCTGCCTCCAAAATGATGCAGACAGATTTCTTTTTTTTTTTTTTCTTTTTTTTTAACAAACTATCCAGTACAGAAAACCCAGATGAGGAAATGTTTATTGTTGTCTCTTGTTTATCTTTAACGACACTAGAGAGCTCAATGTATTTGGAGAAAACTTTAACTTCTGGACTTCATGGCCATTCAGCCTGGACATTTTTCATTCTTCTTCTTTCTTTCTTTCTTTTCTTTCTTTTTTTTTTTTTAAACAACTGCAGGTATGTATTGCAGTTGAAATAATGTTGTGAAGTGGGTGAATGTGTGTATATACAGTGTGTGTACAGTGTTTGTGTATATACTGATGTATGGGTATATATTATATGGACATGTACATACAGTTTGTTTATATATGCATTGTACAGAATGTATTTTGTCCTAGAGGGAAAAAAAACTTTTCTTTTCTTTTTTTTTTTTTGGAAATGAAGTGGCAATTTCAAGGCAGGTGTCTTTGGAAGCACTTTTTTGCACAGACTTAACATACGGAGTCTGAGACGTATGATGCATCACCATTACGCTGCCACACACCTCGAGCTTGCACCCATTTTCTCATTGACTGGGGCATTTTGTAATAGTTTCTAGGTGACAAAGCAATGTTTGTATATATCTATATATTATCTATATACGGAATATAACATTATTTCTGATTAATTTTCATCTTCATGGCTGTTGATTCTTACAGCTGGGTGTTTTCAGTGCTCCAGTGTGTGTGTGTGTGTGTGTGTGTGTGTGTGTGTGGGTGTAGGCTCGCCTTGAGCTGCAGACGAATCTGTTTATAAGGTTAACTCCTCGAGATATTTACCGTCCCATTTTATCCTATCGACCTTTTGTACACCTAACACTTTTTACCCTTCCCTGCTTCTCTTGTTTTCTTTTAAAAAGAATTTATTTTACTTTAATCCCTGGAAATGGGTGGAGTTCCCATGATGTGCCTCCTTCTGCTAAATCTTCATTTGACCTTTGTCAGCCATAAAAAAAAATCATATCCATTCTCCTTGACAAGCCATAAGCCCCACCCCAAAAAATTATCTTTTATGAAAAGGGCAAACATTTGGGGATTTAATTCTCTCCTTCTTTTTTGTATATATTATATATATAAATATATTAATGGAAAGAGTGATCAATTTGGAGTGTTGCTAATGTTTATGGATTTGTTATGAATGTTGATATTCTGGTTATTGAATTGTAATTATTATTATTATTATTATTATTATTATTATTATTATTATTATTATTATTATTATTAATGTAATAATGATTGGGATTGCTATTCTCATCCTTTAGTTTATTCAATGCCATTGAAAATAATGCATTCATTTCCATTATTATTATTATTATTATTATTATTATTATTATTTGTTTTTGGAATAAGCAGGTATTTATATTTCGGGATGGGAGAATCATAGAGATGAAATTAATAAAATGAATAAAATTAAATTCTTATCATAACATGACGTAACGGTGTCTATATTGACCTCTCTCTCTCTCTCTCTCTCTCTCTCTCTCTCTCTCTCTCTCTCTCTCTCTATCTATCTATCTATCTATCTATCTATCTGCCTGTCTGCCTGTCTGTCTGTTACATGAACATGAAAATGATCCTATAATGTACATCTCAGGACATTTGATCTCAAACATCCAGTAAGTGATGAAAATCCACTACACAGAAACAATATTTTGACAAATGAAAAAAAGAATGCTATGACAGTAATAGTCATGTAGATTCTACTGAAAACAACACTCGCATCTGCCACAAAAGCCACATCACTCACTATTATTTGTATTAAATGGTGTTTATACTATTTATATTTTGATACGGTGCTGTACTATCATTACAAATACTTCAATATTACTAATACTAATATGGTTTATTTTTTTTTATTTGGTTATACTGGAGTCTCTCTCTCTCTCTCTCTCTCTCTCTCTCTCTCTCTCTCTCTCTCTCTCCTGATTGGCTGTCAGCTTTGGCCTGCCACTGGAACTTCTTTTGTGCCTAAAGTTGAGATGCAATAACATCTGAAATTTCCGAGTTGCCATATGACAGATGCGTACGTTTCACGCCAGTTCCAGGATTTGATTACAGGACTGATGAAGTGAAAAGGTACAGCTCAAGAATACCAGATAATAGAGGGGTTTTGTTGCATGAGTCACTTTTCATGTTTGTTTGTTTTTCCAATTAGAAAATCATGCACCTTGTAGCTTAAATGAATTATTTCCTGTAATTTTTTTTTTTTTTTTTTTTTTACTCCAATTTATCAGGCAGTTTGACATCTCAATAGGATTAGGGTTTGTCGCAAGACCCTCCCCCAAAACAAACAAACAAACAATTAGTTATTTAATTAATAAATTAATTAATGTTCATTCATTCATTCATTATTACACGACAGCTCAAGTCTCGCGAGATCTGCGCGGTCAGTGTGGAACCCATCACAACTCTCGCGATATTTAAGTGGCCCACTGTATGAGAGAAACAAACAAAAAAAAACTACAACAGCGCAAGTCTCGCGAGATTTAAGTGGCCCACTGTAGGAGAGAAAAAAAAAAACTACAACAGCGCAAATCTCGCGAGATCTGCGCGGTCAGTGTGGAACCCATCACAACTCTCGCGATATTTAAGTGGCCCACTGTAGGAGAGAAACAACAGAGCAAGTCTCGCGAGATCTGCGAGTTCAGCGTGAAACCCATCACAACTCTCGCGATATTTAAGTGGCCCACTGTAGGAGAGAAACAACAGAGCAAGTCTCGCGAGATCTGCGCAGCCAGGTGTTCTTGGTCAGCGTGAAACCCATCACAACTCTCGCGATATTTAAGTGGCCCACTGTAGGAGAGAAACAACAGCGCAAGTCTCGCGAGATCTGCGCGGTCAGTGTGGAAAGATGGCCGCTCACGGAACGACTCCTGGGACGGGGAACAGCATCAGATCCAGTCCGGGGCGTGACAGCTGACCTACGGCGAACCCGGTGTCCTTTACCCGACGTCTGAACGGATGGGTAAAGAGGCTCGCGACAAGGGCTATAAGGAACCACAGCGAGTCCGTGTGAGTGTTCTGAGGGAGCGGGGAGCTAGGAGGCTAACGCTGCTGAACCTAGCTAAACCCTAAGACGAGGCGCGCGAGCCTGAATCAGCGCTAATCTAAAGCTAACCGCAGGAATGAGCGGACCGGGACAGGACAGCGAGCCAGAGGCCAAAATCCTCCACATCAAGCGGCTGTACAGGTGAGAAACAATAACACCTACAACAACACCCACAATATCAGCCACACCACGGCAGTTCAGAGGAACCAGCTCCAGTACAACACTCGATAAGTACAGCCCTGAGCTAACGCTGCACGCGCATCATTCATCACCTTATTTACATTAACCGTAAGCGTTTAGCATGTTAGCTAGTGACTGATTCAGCTTCTGTACAAACAATGACCTGAATAATCATTTAAAGAATCAGAAAATAATCCGAGTTCACTCTTACATCGTCGTGAATCTGTATTTAAAGACAATAAACAGACCCCTGAAGCACTTTATTCATTTGAATTGAATGACAGATTTCTGATGACAGCTGTACAAAAATAATAATATTAATAATAATATAAAATAGATCCCCAAATTTCATGTCTAATCTTCAGCTTCACCTTAAATCTGATTTAAGAAGCTTAAATGTAAAGGTTCCATCCAGGAGACTTATTATTATTTTTTGCATGGTGTGTCATTTGCGAGTGAGTCGACTCGGAGTCGGCTCTTTTCATTTCAGAGTTGACTCGGGTATATATATATATATATATATATATATTTCCAAATAGATTTGAAAGCTCATTAACATCCAGGGTGTGTGTGTTTGTGTGTGTGTTTGTGTGCATGTTTGTGTGCATGTTTGTGTGCGTGTGTGTGTGCGTGTGTGTGTGTGTGTGTGTGTGTGTGAGAGAGAGAGAATGATGGGGAGATAAAGTGATCAGTTTTCAGAATAATTTGAAGTCAGTCTCCTTAATGATAGCAGGGGTGCCTAAACATTTGTAGTGCCCTTGCTTATTTCATAATGACCTGAATAGTTTTTTTTTTTTAATATAATGCATAGGAAGCAGATTGATTTCGGAATCATTGAGGGTTTTTACATGAACCTGGGTGATTAGTCCTGGGTTCAGAACCTGGTGCTAGGAAGGACTGGCTGTACCGGTTGCACTCCGACGGTAGCGACGAGATGTTCAGTCGGCCAGACGCCTACAAACCCCAAATATTTGCAGCTGACTGATGACGATGATGCGTAGGAAATCACACAATGAAAAAGAATAATTTGGTCATGAATTAAAATCGTAAAATAAGAGGTGGACATAGTACTCACATTCATTACTTAAGTGAAAGTACAGATACCACTGGTCAAATGTTACTCCAATACAAGTGAAAGTCATG
>JAOVYU010000032.1:16651367-16662580 GCA_025674565.1 Synodontis membranacea | reverse complement strand
AGCCTGTACGTCTGTGCTACAGAACATAATCGCTAAGGTACCTCTCGCACACTACACTCGCACACTACACTCGCACAATACACTCGCACAGATCCTGGTGTCTCCGCCGCTACGCTAAGTTACGTCTCGTCCACACTGTTACGTTTATCTCTCATATCGCAAAAGATCTCATATCGCAAAAGAGCAGAAGGTTTTCAGAAAGACAGATCTCGCTGTGCACGTGACGTGACGGACACGAATATTTCAGCTCTGAGGTTTAGTGGACCTCACTTTTAAATCTTCCCGATGTACAGATCTGCAGCGAGGCTCGCGTTACTGCTGCTTCTGCACACGGCATGTATAAACCAGGCCGCTTTGATTCGTGACGCATCGTAGCGTATTCAACACAACACTTCTGTCTGCTATTCTTTTGGATTATGTTACACGTGCGTATGTTACTACCGTAATAAAATGTCTCATTGTTACAGAAGTCCAACATCGTCAATCTAGAATAGAAAAAAAAAAGCAGGAAGTCTTGAGTTTGCAGAAAATTCCTCGTGTCTGTTTGGTGTTCTCCTGTACTAGCAGGGATTAGACTCTAAAGCGCTTCTGTACGTTGCTTTGGATGAAGGAACATCAGCGAAACGCTGCAAAGGTAAACATACTGTCATGAAGTCATGAATCCCGTTCCGAGATGTAAATCCCAGCAGCTCTGTCTGTTCCTATTTTCTCTCCCCCCTTTTTTAGACTCCGCTTCACATGTTGTTATTTTTAGGCCGGGGCTATTTTGGGTTGTTGACGAGGCTTTTCTGAAATTCGCACGACGCTGATAGAGAGCTTAACTGGGCCGCGAAGGTTCACAGCGAGTACGATGCATCAGGATGACGTCAGCTGTGGAATTTAGATTCGGGGATGCTGCTCATTTCAGCGTTCGAATGAACAGAGAAGAAGAGACGGTGAAAAGGAGCGTTAGATGTGGACATGATTTCATTACGGAGATTCCGAAGACTTTAGAAGTGCATCCGCTCACATTTATTTCATTAACTAAATAGCGTTCTTGTTCTGTGATGTCAGTTGTCCTTTGCAGTGGAATAAAAATAAACCAACCTGACTGTTTTTTTTTTTTTTCCATCATCAGCAGTCCTTCATCTACAAAAATAAGACCTTCATTCACAAATAAAGCCCACGGACCAATCAGGAGGCTCGCTTCTCCGTCTCGGAGCTCTGTTCTTATCCAACTGATATGAAATTTAAAGATATAGCGTCGTGTGTTTGCCTGAACCTAGGAGGCTGTTGCAGCGCCTCAGATGGAAATTTACACCAGAGAAAAAACCCCAAGGGGTAAAAAGGATAAAAAAAAAAATCTTTTTCATGTTTTCAGCATATCACAGTGATGGAGGCGTGCAGCGGCGCTTCAGAAAGAGAAATCAGCGTCTCAAACACAAACGCTTGTCGAAACGAATCGACAGGACAGGCATCAGCGCTTCAGAAAGAGAAATCAGCGTCTCGAACACAACCGCTTGTCAGCGTTAGCAGCTTCACGTTAACGACTTTTTAACGAGACGCAGAATCCCGTGTCTCGTGCTTTGGGATGTTACGCAGCACACTGAGCTGCTGATCTGATGACAGAAAACGTGGCGTGACGCAGATTTGTTTTCACAAAGTTCTGTCGTAGCCTAGTTCGAGTTCACAAACTACTAAAGGTTAACGTTTGCACCAAATGACGCTAGAAAACGTTCACGCTTCCCTGCATCTCGGTTACATATATAAGATTTCCTGTCTATGTCAGATCCTGTTTCTGACTGGCTGGTGATGGCGAAGTAGGTTTTCATTTATGGTAATTTTACGATCCGCTAGTTACAATGCGCCGTACGTATCCATGGTGCGACCGAAATTCTAGCTTTCTTAGCTGAATATGGATAAAATGTAGGTTCTTCGACGACAACAAAAAAAGCACGTAACCGTCACTGACCACAGACGTCCATGCGTCATTTATGACACAGAGGCAGCGTCGTAGACCGCGATGTGAGATCATCAAACATATAGATGTTTAAAATGTATTTGTACCATTTTTTTAAAAGTTCTTTCTTGTGTGTCGCTTAAGTCATTGGCTCCAGTGCTCCTGATCCATTTCGCCCGTATCCGTACGATTTCTGGAAACGTGCACAAAGACAGAGAGGCGAACACGGAGCACGGACAGAAGCTCCGCCCATATCCGTATATTACGTATTTAACATTGAGCACAATTAGAAGAACAAACCCGTGCTGTTTTTGGAAATGCATCGTGTTCGGTGTGGTAGCAGTAACCCTGACGCATTTGTTGATTATTTTCCTATCACAGTGCCTTTTATGTCTTATTTTTAGCAGCAGTAAATCTGAACGAGTGAGCTTGTAGAGGAGGAATGACTGAACGTGATTTACACCTGACGTCGTTGACACTGTGTAACAGCCACAGCAGCGGGATGTGACCACGCGTCTAGACGAGACGCGGCCGGAGTTGCAGATCGCGTCACGATGCCACTTTAAGCAGATGTGTGGTGTGGTGTGGTATGCCTCAGAGCTCCCCTGTTCCTGTTTCTGTCCTACATTAATCATACTGTCGTCTTGAATTGGTCGGGGTTTTCCCCTTCATATTCCTGTTAATAAACTCCCTCGGACGGGTGAAGAAATGTCCTCCTGACTGAAACTCATCAGCCCCTCCCTTTGTCCCCCCGCAACACACACACACACAGAGTGTATGTAGCGTGATTTGGTTTGCAAAAGCTTTAAAGTAGCTGTGACGACGTTCCTAAAGTTCCTGACCTTCACGCTGTTTCACACTATGTCATCATTTTCTCTGTAAACGAGGAGATTGTGTAGAAGTGATTGTTTTAGAAGAAGCAGGAGGCAGGTTGTGTGTTCTGCGAAGAGAACTGGAGGCACAGTGCAAAAAAAAAAAGTGTTACAAGGAAGCACGTCGTGTTTGCTTTTATTTTTGCAGTTAAAAAGTAGCGACTGTTTGGTTTTATGTTTCGAATCATTCCTTATTAGGTATGTACAGTAACCTTTATTTTCCACTTATTTATCAACTTTTATATTAAATAAGATCGTTTAAACAAAAATACTTTAGTTTCCCGCAATAATTCTTTTTACAAACATTTATAAACTACAAATGCATATTTATTAAAAATTAAAAATGTTTTGTCATAATTTAAAAAGCTTAAACAACTAAAAACAACTCCCTCCTTCTGCTTCTCTTTACTTTATCTCCAATTTCTCGTTTGTAAATGACGCACAAAAGCTCTTTCCCGTGTGGCATTATAGCTGTGTGTTGTACATTATTGCGCCCTCTGCTGTCTGAGTAACACAGTTACACAACTAAGACGAATCGCAAACAGACGGATGTTAAACTGGATTCAGGGATCTGCTGCACGTTACAGCGGATGAATTTGATTTTCCTGGCTGACTCTTATCGGCTGTTTTGTCAGCGCTGCAAGCCGCTAAGCCTTCACACTACACGATTCATCGGCGAGAACGCTGACTATTGAACGTGCTTGAAAATATTGGCGCCTCAGCATTCGCCTGCGAGCGATCAGTGATTGAGTCCGGAAATCAGCCTGCGACTGTGAGATCTGAGCTGAAATCATGCCACGTGTGGTCTGCTTGGATTGTTGTGGTTGTATATTTGCATACTTTGAGTGGTTCAGATATTCATTTTCTCATATCTGAGCTTGTCTCCTTTAAGAGGAGGCGGTGAACAGACGGATGTTTAGCGGCCGGTGGTGATGGACGGTGCTGGAGCCGTGACTCACTGCAGTCTTCTTGCAGGTCCGGGCCCTGGAGGCTGTCTTTAGCTTCACAAGCCTGTATTAGCGCTTGGCCCAGTTTAGAGTGTGTGGGTGTGGGTGTGTGTGTGTGGGGGGTGTGTGTGTGTGGGGGGGGTGTGTGTGTGTGTGTGTGTGTGTGTGCTTACTACCTGCACTTTTATCTCACGGGAACTCTGAATTCTCAGCATGGTTTATGTTTAAAGTTTTAGCTTTAGGTACAGGCAACAAACAGACATATTTAGATCAACAACACCGACCATGCGGAAGTAAAGGAACATCACTCATAGCGGTTAGCTGGTCGAGAACGCTAAACAAATAGAGGTAATAAAGTTGAGGTCCTGAGGTAAGTCAGATACAGGACGAAGTGACAGATGCCACCTCCATCGAGTGACTAAGTGCCGTGTCGAGCATGAGTCGACAAGTCCTCGCCTGTCGCTCTGAGTGTGTGTGTGTGTGTGTGTGTGTGTGTGTGTGTGTGTGTGTGAGGTTTGCCAGCCGCTACCAGCTGGACTCATTAGCATAGTGCTGAGGTACAGGGACGGCCGTTCCCTTAAAGATCCGTCTTTATGCCGAAATATTCATTAAGAGCTTCTTTGATGTTCAGGTTCAGCGTTTGCCTCTCGGGCGTTTTTTTCCTCCTGCTAATCAGCATCGTTAACGTTAATGAGGTAACGTTAAGTATCTGTCAGGCTCGGGGGAACAGAACAGATAAGCACTTCACAGAAAGCATGACTGTTTCACTTTATTAAAACGGATAAGGAGACGCTATGGAAATGCGTTCTTTGGGTCTGAATGACCCCGTTTTACTTCCCGGTGCTACATTTTAACGCTAAAAATCATCCGTTAATGTGGTGCTGCGCTCATGGCCGTTAGCAAGCATCTGCATTAAATCACGTTTAAGCTGTATGTCATGTTCTTTTCGTAGCTGTAGTTTTATTCGATGCCTGATTAATTCCACACGATACGATACGATACGATGGGATAGGATCATTTTGACGCTGCTCCTGAATCAGCTACGATAGGATTCGATTCCTGTAGGAAACTCTGATTAATATATGACCACCTGTCTTCAGAGTCTGGAATATCGTTAATTCGTCAGCATTTATGGCCCAGAGAAGGATTATTTAAAGGTGCAGTTGGTAAGAGAAGTTTTTTTTTTTTTTAAATCCCCAGTGTTTTCGTAACTTGTTCAGTCTGCCAGAACCTGTGTGTGTGTGATTGTGTCACGGCCGTTTGTTTAGTTAAAGGCTCTTAAAACGAGGACGAGGCAAAGTGCACTCGTGTCCTTTGTGAATGTTCAGTTAATGCTTAAAGGAATAAAGATACTTTTGGTATCTAAACGTTGGACTATTTTGGATTCAGAATGGATGATCAATAAAAAACTGGAATCAAGAATTAAGTGGAATCAGAATCGCTAAAATTCAAGCGATACCCAGCCCCTCACTAATAAGCTCCGCCCCCAGGATCTACACTGACCTGGAGGTTAAAGTGTCTAAGCAGTGACTCCCAGGAGGCGGAGCCAAACACAGACGAGCATTCCGGACCGGGATCGGTTTTCCAAGCGGGTTTTCCCAGACATGTAAAACACCCGTGCTAAAATCTCATATTAGATCAAGATTTCATTTTTTTTCTAGATTATTAAAATTATGAACTCTTTCTTTACACAACCGGATATTTTTCTGTATTTCTGTTCATCCTACAGTGATGATGCTGGACGTAAGGAACAGAGCGTGAGGGTTAAAGTCGCTGCTGTTTGAGACGCTTCAGATATGAAACCTGTCAGGAGGTTTAGCTTTACGTTTTTATCAATTGTGTTTTATTTGTGTAGCACTTTTAACAATGGACATTATCACAAAACAGCTTTACAGAAATATACCGATTCCAGAATTAAATATTACACCTATGAGTTTAGGAATAGATCCCTAGGGTCCCTAAATAGGGTGCCTATCTATCATTATGTAGTCATTTTCCAGCCTTTTAGGGTTTTTTTTGCTTTCTGTGATGATTGTTTTCAAACAAGACCAACATCCATGTTTAATCATATCGTCCTCCTCATTCCACCCACAGGACTGATGTTCAGGCCAAAGCAGGTAGCCTGTGAGTGTGTGTGTGTGTGTGTGTGTGTGTGTGAGAGAGAGAGAGAGAGAGAGAGAGAGAGAGAGAACTCTCCTCTCACTGTTCCCTATGAAGTCACTGACTGAAAATGTTCCATCGCCGAAAAAGCCCTTTTTGTGTTGTTGTTTTTTCCCTTTTTTATCCTCGTAGTCACGGCGCTAGCTGCACCGCCTTTCCCCGATGATAGATGAGTAGTTATGAGTCACGAGTTGTTGGTCTGTAGATCAACGTGGTGTACATTGTGATTAAAAAGAACGAGCTCGATCTGGATGCTGTTAGGGATGATGTCACTTGGGGGGGTGTAACGCCATGACCCTGTCTGTATCCTAATTAAAACCCGGCGTGGGTTTAAATATGATTACGGCTCTGACTCGTCTTCGACTTCAGCGTCATCATCATCCTGAACTAGAGATGACGAGTTCTGAAAACTGAACATGGTAACACCTAATGACCTGATATCTTTTGAACGTTTCCGTTTAGAAAATCTCGTCTTTTCTCAGTAACGTATTCGTTGTCACTTACGTCCCCGAGTTCTCCGCACATTTACATTCCACTCTTTTTTGGGGCTGTTGTATGTTCAGTGATTTTTCTCTTTCATATTTACTTCATTTGGTAAAGATGATGATGCAACGTCGATGTCGTGACTATTTCTCACCCTATAGAGTGACTCAGTTCCAGCTGCGTCACGTGACCTCTCGGGCGGCGCCGAATGTCCTTCACAGACATCCCCTCCGAGTGATTCTTGATTGATTAAGCGAGCGGTTTCGGCGTTATTCGCATCATTTGAGCTCGTATCGATTCGCAGAGTGTCCATGAATGAAACGTGTTTACTCCGCAGTCTAAATATCGAGTCATGTGACCTTGAGCTCCTCTATGAAGGCTGATATTACAGACACGTATCAGTTTATTTTAAAGAAGTAAGCATTGTGTAATCGGCTCTAGGAGTATTGGAAACTTTTCTAAAGTAGGTTTAAAAAACAAGTTGCTTTATACTCATGCTAGCAAAAGACAAAGCAGCAGGTGACTCTCTCTCTCTCTCTCTCTCTCTCTCTCTCTCTCTCTCTCTAGGTGTTGTTGTAGTGGCGTTGATCGTGGGCTGTAGGAGAGTCGCTCTCCTGGTCGATTCCGCTGCCCCGATGTCCTCCTGCAGCGCAGTCGCTTCATGATCACATGACCCTGGATATGGACGCAGTCCTGTCCGACTTTGTCCGCTCTACAGGAGCCGAACCCGGACTGGCCAGAGACCTACTCGAGGGTGAGACTCATAAACGTGCACATGTTTTTCCCACCAATCTTTTTATTGGGTAAAAAAAACAAATCAATCAATCATGCTTTTTTTTTCCATAAAGACAGCAATTAGGGGCCGAGCACTTTCTGGCCACACCCCTTAACACCTTCACCGTGAACTCAACTCTAAACTCTCAACTCGGTTTTTGGACATTAGCTCATGCTGATAAGCATGTTGGCCAATATATAACAGTGCTGCCAAGAAATGGCTCAGCTTCCTGTTTAGCGACTTCGTGGTCAGATTCGTTTGCGCCCCACGGATGTAGCGTTCCACAAAAAATCTGTAAAGCTAGTTTTGTTCCAGTTGTCTGAATCTCCTTATTCTGAAAAACATCGACAAGCGAAACAGCAGTTTGGTTCTGCAGGAACGACAAGCACCTTTCAGGGAATCGAGAGAACGAAGAATCTTGTTGATGACTTCATTTTGCTAACGTTAGCATTATAGAGCCGCCTAAAGGCCTTTTAGTCACAGAGACTTTGCAGAGACTTTTTTTTTTTTTTTTTTTGATTGGTTTTGGTGTCACAATTCCAATTTTACAAAGATCGGATATAATTTGTATTTCCAGGTTTGACCTGTGGACAGACAAATTGCTGTGTAGATAGAACTCAACCTTAAACGACTTCTATCGCTGTGCCAGATTTGATAAAACGCTAACGAACTGTTCCGTGAGCCGCTATAGACTCCAGTGTCCAAGTATAAATGATAATAATATTTAGAAGAAGATGGAGATCGTTTTTTAGTGTTAGTGGCGTCTGTGTGTGACCTGATCCTAACCCAGACGGTGGGATTTGTGACATCTGGTATGAAGAGAAAAAAAAAAAAAAAAGCTTAAAGTTACCGCACCGAGGATGACGGAACGTGAAAAGTGAAAGTGGATAAGGAAAAAGTTCTTTCTTTGCACTTCCTGAAAGATGAATGTAGTCTGACTGTGGAGGGGGGAAAAAAAATCTAACTCGCGAGGCTGTAGAATTGATTTATGATCGCGACGGCAGCCTGAGTTTCTGAGAGAAGTGCTCTTTTAGATCAACTGCCTGACTCATCATTAAAATAAATAAAGAATAAAAAAAAAAAAAAAGTCGTGTGAACCGAATGTACACTGCGAGGGGAAGCGGAATGAACTCGGCAGATTGTTGCCAGGCAACGCTGCTCGCCCGTAAGGACGTGTGTTTAAAAATATATCGTCCTGCAGCACGCGCAGAGCGCCGTTCGCTCGGGCAGAAGCAACGGAATGTCCGCCAGCCATGTTGACATTCGGGTTAATGTTCAGGCTCGGTCTCCGGCGTAATGTTTTGTCAGCAGGGTTGAGTAAATACTCAGACGTGCTCACGCGCTTCGTTCTCGCACTTCCTCAGGTAAGAACTGGGACCTGACAGCCGCCCTGAGCGATTTCGAGCAGCTGAGGCAGGTGCATGCTGGGAGTCTCTCTTACTCGTTTCCGGAGGAGAGAGATCAGGCGCCGACGGAGCACAAGGACATGACGAGAGTGGGACGGCCGCTGCTGAACCGGCAGGACGACGTGGTCCAAGGTGAAGGCTCGCTGCACTCGCTCACACGCTCCTTTAACAGGAGATTTGCTCCGTCTCGTAAAGCGAAATGCAGAAACACGCACCTGTGTGTGTGCGCGAGAGGGAGTCTGAGGCGCACAATGATGACATCACATACCGCTGGTTAAAAATAACAATGCAGAGCTGTTGGTACGGCTGTAATAAATCACTCTTCACACACAGTTCCTGAACCGATTAGGACATTTCAGCGAGTTTACAAACGTCTCCTGCACTCGTGTTCTTTCTAAAGACTACTTGCTAGTATTAGATTTGGACACGGTCTTAATTTTTTAATACACAAATTTGCCTGATTTAAAAAAAAAAAAAAAACCTTTATCTTGTTTCATCTCAGAGGTTTTTATCACAGTGACCGTAAAACGTTTAGACTTTATTCCACAGTGTGAATTACAAGCTTTTAAAAACTCATATAAGATCAGTAGAACGGTATGGTAGAACTTCTAGAACGTCCAATCAGGTTGTGACGTCGTGCTTTCAGGAGGCGGAGTTTGTAGCAATCTTGACTTTTGTTCCTACTGTACGTGACTGAGAAAAGCAAATCCGCGGCAGCGCCGTTCTCAAAACGAGTGCTTTAGTCATGTCATGGCCTCTTTCTTTAGCACAAAAGCTAATCCAGGGTTTTTTATTCCTGAGTTTATTAAAACACTTCGTCGGTATAATTGATAAACAAAGACGCCGCTTAGCGAGGACCGGAGCGTTCTTGTCTTTCTGAAGCCTTTGTGCTGTTCATCACTCGGGATTTACGTAGCGCTTTGTTCTGCCGCCCAACCCGCAGTGCTAAACCCATACGCTCAGAGGAATGCTAGGCACGAACGAAGGCCAGTCGGACCAGTCTGCCTTACTGGCGCTGCTAACATAAATCTCCTTTGAGCTGAACTCCTCCCCGAAGTACTTTACTTCCAATCGTATTGCAGTATTTCTGATGTGTTCAGTGATGCTGGTTGCTAGCTCCTACCAACAAAACGTCTTTCCTTTTCTCACTCACTGGCATTAAATTCGTCATTTTAATGAGAAAACATAGCAGTAGACTCATTGGTGCTAAAGCTGGACTATCAAAAGTCCCAGAATGCAGTGTAGCTACTGTGAATCGTACAGTTTTGCCTGCTAGTTAGGGATCTATAGGATGAAATGAACATAACACGAACATAATAAATGTTCAGAGTAAAGATTAGGATTCGATTAGTTTTTTTTTTCCTGCCGCGGTCACGTTATTAAGTGTGTTGTTCGTGTGAAGAGTGTGACTCGGTGCATCACGTTCACGTGTCGATCTGCAGCTACAGAGAAGCGTCTGTCTCGAGGGATCTCTCACGCCAGTTCCACCATCGTGTCTCTGGCTCGCTCTCACGTGTCCAGCGTCGGAGGTGGTGGTGGCATTGGCACCGAGATGCTCCTGGATACCCCTGTCTGCACCTTCCAGCTGCCCGACCTCACCGTGTACCGCGACGATTTCCGCGGCTTCATCGAGCGCGACCTCATCGAGCAGTCCATGATGGTGGCCCTCGAGCACGCAGGTCAGTCTTTTCCTTTTTTTTTCTTTTACAGAACTCTAAACAGAAACCGACAAAAATTCAATTCAAACATCGTCAAATATAAGACAGAAAGACGCAAGACAGACGTCCTAGTAGTGATCAGTCTGAATACATTCTTTGAACTTATTTACACAAGTAGTGCTTTTGTAACACGTTTCCTCTTTGCCTTCCCCTGATTGGTAGCTGTCTGCGTAAAATAAAAAAAACGTAAAGTGGTCTGACGCGGTGTGGATGTGTGCAGGTCGGCTGAACTGGTGGACGAAGCTGGGTTCAGGATGCCAGAGTCTGTTGCCCCTGGCTACCAGTGGAGACGGAAACTGCCTCCTTCATGCCGCATCTCTGGGTGAGTGTGTCTCCTCTCAGCGCATCATCTTAGTCGTGCAGATGGAGCTGGCATATGAACGTTAGGATGCTCGTGATGATGTGGGTTCCATCGCTGCAGCAGCTCGTCACAACTCCGTAGTTCATTCGTTACAGTCTGAGAGATTTAAATCAGGGTTAGATAGTAAAAACGGTCAGAGCATGTACGTTACAGGAAGTAGAAGGTCAACGGTGGATGAATCAGGAAGGACAGTCCGCAGCACAGCACAGATGAATTCTCGATTCTGATTGGTGATTCATTAGACAGTAGCGCAGGTTTTAACCACTCTGGTTTTAACGTTGTCGGATTTCGCCGTGACCGTGCAGGCATGTGGGGCTTCCACGATCGAGACCTGATGCTGCGGAAGTCTCTGTATGCCCTGATGGACCACGGCCAGGAGAGAGAGGCGCTGAAGCGCAGGTGGAGGTGGCAGCAGACCATGCAGAACAAAGAGGTGAGTGTGTGAGGCTTGAGCGTAAGCGGCCCCGTCGTCTTATAATGATATGTGGCAAAGCCGTCAGTCAGCGATGATAGAAGGTCTGCGCAAGAATCGCTGTCATTCCTTTGTGTGTG
>JAOVYU010000032.1:16616828-16627609 GCA_025674565.1 Synodontis membranacea | reverse complement strand
ACAACAGGATAACTTTAAAGTCATTTTTCTCAGTTCTGCACTCTGTGTAGTTACTGCCTTTTTGCTTTGTAGGGCAGAGAAGAGGTGTTAATGGAGTGTGCTGCTGTGGCCTTGCACAGAGATTCAGCTACGTTTTTTGTTTTTCTTGTTTTTCTTTTGTTCTGCAGATGCTTGATAAAAGCTGTAAAAGCTGAACAAACTGACCAGATGCAGAACACAAGAGCATGAGAGCTTGAACCTTCTTTTCAAATGGAGAACAATATGGATGGGAAAAAAAAAAACCCCAACTGGAAAATGTGGTGTGAATCAGCCAAGCTGGAAACTGTTTATGAAGCAGACAATGAGGCTCGTTTTCCAAAATCATTACAGCATCCATCCAATAGGAACGTCAAAAGTGCTTAAACATAAAGTGTGTTTAATCTAGGGCTGCATTGATGTCATACTTTTTCTGACCGATTACAAATTTTAGTTATTTGTTTATGCTGAAATGAGTTACTTTAAGTACATGCTGGTTGTTTGCTAACGAATAGCTCTTCTTTTTTTCTGATGAAACATCTTTGATAGCAGAGAATGTCTGAATAAATGATTTGAACGTGCAGTTACTAATCAGCGAGCGAAATCTCAGTCTCATGAGTAAAGCGTCTCGGTGCTCAGTGCTCGCTGAGGTGAACTGCTGTCTGATAAGCGACAGTTTCTCTACACACTCTCTTTAAAATCCATCAAGACTTTTAGTCAGGATACACGTATTGTAGGAAGACGCTGTAGATCTTCCTCCTGGGCATTGCCGTCATTTATCGTGGAATCGTCCAGATCGCTGACATTTCATGTCGTCTGTTCGTTGCCACTCGATGCTTACATCGCATCGTGTCACCTAGTATCAGAGGTTGGTATCAGAGCTTATTTATTTTTTGAGAATGAATGACAGCATTTATATCGATGCATAGTTTTATTAGTTCATGACATCATAGCCAGCGTGTGCAGACTCCTCCCTCGGCCTTCCTCATTTCCTCCGGCTGACTTCACATCTGCGTCTCAGGATGCCCACGGAATGTCTGAGCTTCCTAACAGGCATGAGCTTAAAGGAACATTTCAGCCGATAAATCTTCTTTCTGGCCATGAAATCTCTCTGAACCTCTGCATATTTTCCGAACACCTTCAGCCTGGTTTTGGGAATGAAACAGTAAACCTTTTTCAAACTTGCCAGATGGTGCGCAGGTTTTTGGCCCATAGGCGGATTTCTTTTTTGTGTGTGTGTGTCTTTTCTAAGGCTGTTGGTTAAATGAAAGGAGGAGGGGGAAACGTGTTTCATTCATTATAGCAACAGCATCTAATTAAAGAAATCTCCCTTTAAGGAAGCGACCTTGGAGTTAACCACGGGTGCGCTCGGGCCAAACCAGACGTTCATGGCTACATTTCGCGTCCTGATTACAGCTGCCTCTGTCTGGATTACGCCGTTGTTTATTTCGCTCTTGTTTCTGTTTTCTGTGATACAGACGTCCACATCTTAGAGGCTTGGAAGATTTTTCCACATTTCAGTCGGAATCGGATTTCCAACCATTATACACGCAGTCCAGGTTCTAACCATAATGACTTCCATGTGACCCCCTGATTAGGGATCATGAACATCTTAAAAACACATTAAAACATAATCGTTATGCATGTTAAGGACATTCTGATGATTTTTTTAAAATTGTCATTTGCATTCAATCTATACATTTGGTGACGGGATTGTATTATTAAAGTGCATTCAACTTCATCTATAATGGTCACTCAAAATAAAGAGAAAAGAATGAACGTGCGTAATTTTCTTCTTCTTGTGATCTTCAGGAAATTTGGATGACGCAACTTCCTTTTGATCGTGTGACTTGTGACTTCGGAGTATTTCATAGAGGTGAAGGCGTTCAAGTAACAGGGTTGAGTGAATGAACTTTTAGTGAACAGCATGGAGAAAGCGTCACTGAATTTTGGAAGCGTGTGTATGTGTTGTCCAACTGGGAAGAGCAGGCTTCTTTTTTTTTCCCCATGAGGCGTAGATGAAAGTGTCCGAGATTGTGAGTTCATACAGGAAGTGTCGGAGCAGCTCAGGGAACGCTCAGAGTAAACACACTGATTGTAGCGTTAATGGGCTTGACCGCTGTGCTTTTTCAGACTCAGAATAGCATAACGCTGCATTCAGTCAGGTTTAGCTTTACATGTGGAGATGAGAGTATCATCATTGACCAGATCAGACTCAGGTCATGTGACCCATTAACGATACTTAACATTTTCATCCTCATCAACACCGTTCTTCTGCCCTGTGGATGGGGCGGAGTCATCTCAGAACCTATCAGTGTAGAAATGTTGAAGTTTGCTCACTGTGAATTTTGTCTGTCTGTGCCTGTTTAGGAGAGTGTGTCCTCCAGAGAGCCATCCTGGTGAGGAAGAAACTCTCGCCTAAAGAAGGAGGAGGCTGGCTGTCAGGGACTCTGTTCTGCACCCATTTCCGCGTGGCCTTTGTCCCTCAGGACAGCCCGAGACCAGACGTGAGTAGCTTTTATAATGTGCAGAACAGTTAGCACAATCAGAAGTAGCCGGCTCGCGTGCCTAGCATGCGTTATGCTAACTAATTGCAAAGTAGGTCATGAATAGGTGACCAGAGATGAATCATCAGTCTTCTTAACCACTCTGGCCTTTCTGTTATCCTCATTTCACGTCTCTGATGAAGTATCCGGCTCAGATAACGCTCCACAGATGAACAGTGATGTTTTGCATACCACCAGCGCTTGATCTTCTTTCCCTCCACTCGTTTGTTTAGGACAATGCCGATCCTGTGCTCCTCGGAGACCATGACGTCGCCCTCGCCTCCATCGAGAAGGTTGTGGCCGGTAAGGCATTCCGACTTCCAACAGCTCTGAGTCAGAGTCAGTTCAGATTTATTTATTTTTTGCTCATCAGATGTGTTTACATTCCGGTATGTTCTCTGTTTCAGTGGGACCGTCCCGAACCAAACAGGTGACCCCTAACTCCTCTCTGAAGTTCACTCCTGAGGAGCTGGTGCTGTACTGCAGAGACCTGCGCGTCCTCTGCTTCCTGTTTGACCGACTCACTCCTGACGCTCAGGCTGTGGAGGTGCGTGAGCAGCCCAACACACAACGTACTTGCCGTATAAGTGATCAAAGTCGAGTCGCACTGTTGCCAGGCAACAGGGAAATACGGAGGCTGAGCTAAACTAGCTAGCACATAGCTGTTCATTTTTTATACACACAGTGTATAATTGGAGAGTCTGGAGAAACAAGACAGAACCATCCGGAAGGTCACCGTTTCCCCTTAGGAGTCTCAGTGAACTACGAGGAAAAGGCTCTGTACGATTCGCCGTAGTGAGAAATGCCAACATTGTGTTACTGTTCCTGACCTTTATGTGGCGCCGTTAGAGATTTATAACCTCAGGAGAGTAAAAAAAACAAAAACAGGATAGATATATAAAAAATAAATGTACAATAAATAACAAAAGAAAATAACCAACTGAACTGACACATTTATTCAAAAAAATTATAAAGAATATATCATTTAGTAGTATGTAAAGTAGTTATATATTAAACAAAAAATATATGTATCTATAGATATAGAGAAGTTTCCCTGTACAATATTATTATTATTATTATTTTTTATGAACTCTTCATGAAGCAGATGTGCCCTCTTTTGCATACACGTGCTCACAGGCGCCTGCGATTGGCCAGTACTGCTGTGATTGACAGGGAAGAAAGAGTATGCCCCGCCCACCCAGAGAGCATGGAAATTTTACTCCCCTGAACTCGAATGATTTTATATTTGAACCAATAAAGTCTCTGATTTCACTTTAATATTAAGTATTGCTTATTACTGTATGACACTACCCTACTTTACTTGTGTAAATATATTTAATATCAGCCTGTATTATTAAATGTGCTGGAATGTATTTATTATGAAATAGCCTGAGTGTGTACAGTATGAATAAATGAGATGATAGCGCTGTAAGCGTTAGTGCAGTAAGGCGTGTCGTATTCAGATGGGATTTTATTCCTCTGTAGATCACCTACACTATCGCCAAGACGTACCAGCCGCTGAAACCCGGAACCATCCTGTCCTTCCAGAACGCAGCTTTGGGAAGTATCGGTGAGTGAAAGTCTGCTCTTATGATTAACGTTCTCCGACACAGTGATCGTGTCACGTCCCTGCTGCTTACACAAAGGCATGGACAGACAGGACGCTTTAGTCACACGCCAATAGGAGCAGTTGCGCTTCCTGAGTGTGCACTGATTGTCCTTGTTATCTTCTACACCCTAACATTTGATATTCAAATAAAATCATATGAGGACACTGGAGCCGAGCTGCTCTCCTCTGAGCGGCCGTTAAACAGCTGAATAATGCAGAGTAACATGACCTCCTGGCCTTTACTCAACCCTCACTAGTGCCTCCATATTGTCACTGCACCATCTAATAGATTTCACGCTCAGTCTCTCTGTCCATCTTGATTTGTAGAAATGAAACAGTTCCTGAGCAACCGAAGGCGTGACCCGAGCACGAACTGGTATGAGAGCGCGGCGGACTGGGAGCAGGAGCTGGAGAGGACCGGCGCCACCGGCTGGAGGGTCAGCGCCGTAAACGACCGCTTCGAAATGTCCACCAGGTAACACAGACCTGCATCTTTAACAAGCTCAGAAGAACTCCAGCACAACAGATATGATGTATAGTATGATCAAGAAGTCACTGATTTTGGAAGAATGTTGTGTGTGTGTTTTAGCGCCCTCTGCTGCCTGTCAGGTGAATTTCAGAATTACAGTATAAGTGGTGACTAGCTTTCCTTCAACAGGGCTTAAAGGGCACTGAACTTTCAGCAGAAAAGGGGCGGAGCTTACTTCAGGGCCAGAAAAATGTCAGCTGAAGCTTGGCATGGAACATCAGATCTAATATTCAGAATGCTGATTTTGCTTAATTGTAGATATGGTGTATATTTATTAGGGGCAGAGTAAATTTAAATGGTAAATGTTACAAACTGCACCTTTTAGTGCGTTAGAAATTTCAGTTACTGATAACAATGAAATTGATCTTAATATAAAAATTAAAAACACTTAAAAAAAATCTACCAAACAGGCCATTTTAAGTACTTGTAAGATTAAAACAATGAAATAATATTTAGCTCTAACTGAAGCAAAATCTAATTTACCGTACAGTGTAAAAATTTACACTTTCGACACTCGGTGTGATTTTGTACAGCCATGCTGCCCTGGGGGTGCCCGATCTCACCTGTTTTCGGAAGCTAAGCAGGGGTGGGCCTGGTTAGTACTTGGATGGGAGACATCCAGAGAAGGCCGGGTGCCGTACAAAGACCCAGCCACAAGGGGGTGCGCACTCTGGTGTATGCCTGCGTGCCGGTCCCAAGCCCGGATAAATGGGGAGGGTTGCGTCAGGAAGGGCATCCGGCATAAAAACTCTGCCAAATAGGACGTGCGGACAAAAAGATCTGCTGTGGTGACCCCTAGTTGGGAATAGCCGAAATGGGAAGGAGAGGGGGCGACACTCGGTGTGATTTTGAATACTGCTGAAAAGTCTGCGATCAGCTGATTTAAAACATCGGATAAATGAAATATCTGACTCTACTGTCGTTCATATCAGTTTATGGTAATCAGTTTCCATTTGTTCTGATTACCACGCTGTTTAGTATATAAAAAATATTTTAGGTTTTAGCTTCCTGAATCTGATTGGTCAGCAGGTAAAACCGCAGCTCGGACAGTAGTGCAGCCGCAAATCAAAATTGTTTCCCCCTTAATTACATTTACATTAATCAAAAGTATAGTCGTGTTTTTAAGATGTATTTTGGAGGATTTTCTTGAATATAAATTATTAAAACATACAGGAAACATCCAGATGTATAAAATCAATCCATGTAGTTGTTATACAATGTATGCCTATACATATACAAAAATGTACATGTCCAATATCTGTGTTTAAATAAATAATGAAACAAACTAAAACGCAGAATGCAGCGAAATATACAAGTCACATGACTGCATATCAAACTGATTAATCACTATTTAATCAAATCAGTTTAATTAATGCTTTCTTCTTCAAAATTCTTCTTTCTGTTTTCTGTTCTTTCTGTTCTCCAGCCTGTCCAGGTTTAACGTGGTTCCTCAGAAGGTCCTCGACACCGAGCTGAAGAAAACATTCGCCCATTTTAACGATGGTCGCATCCCAGTGAGTATTAAACGGACCTCGAGGGAACGTGTGCAGGGTTTTACAGGAAAGGGCTGCATTTATCAGCGTGGCGTCTAATCTGATCCTCTCTTTGTAGCGCTGGTGTTGGCGGCATCCGCGCGGCGGCGACCTGCTCCGCATGGCCAGCTTTCAGAACAACATCTATCACGAGAAGGACGATATCCGGTTTGTAGTTTAAAACACACACACGCACACCTTAGTGTTAGAATGTTTAGTCTGGGTGAAGAGATTTTGACCTTCGTGCTAGCAGAGCTCACATTTACAGCAGATTCCGCAGCGTTTATATTAAATCAACATTTAATACACTTTTTTTTTTCTTAAGTGATCTTAAATCCAAACTATTTCAATTCAGGTGAACTATTTAGTCATACATTAAAGTATACATGTTTGTAGGCAAACACACAATAGCTAATTATATTATATTACACAGAATTGTATTGATATTATTATAATAATATGTTAATATAATAATATATTTAGATTTCTGCAAGCATACATTTGTTGATTTATTTAGGGAAGGAGTCTCCAGTGTCAGAGCTTTAGAGTTAGGACAGGACAGAGGAGGTTGGGATTTTCTTGGTTTCTCAGTAACGTGGTAACAAGCTGCATTTAATTTTTTTTTTTTTTTTCTTGGTCAAAACAGGAGCATGGCTTTAGCATATCACCTTGTCACTGATTATTTTGCTATAACAGCAACAGCACAAGGTGTTTTATTGCTTACTTATCCGATACAGAGAGAAATATGAGAACGGCGAGTGCAGTAGACTAATCCTTTATAATACACTGTTTATTCAAGCATCAAGCATCTCATCATCATGTTCTCCGAACCGGGGCTCCGACTCGACTCCTTCGTTAGTAGTGTGTGTTCATGCTGTAGGACCGTGGCTGTGTTGGTGACTCAATGATGACTGACTAGCATATAATGCAAAAAGTGAACGTTCTCCCAGTAATAAAATTGATGTAATTAATTCCGAGGTCGTTAAATATCTGTAGAGATAATCCACCAATTCCAGTGCACTCATAGTGTGGCGTACATGCTGTGGTTCTGTCTTGGATCATTATAAGTTTTCTAACAGTGCTGTCATGAGCAGGAACCTGGAGCTGATCCTGTTCGGTGGCCAGACACAGTGTGTGGTGGTGGATCTCGGGGATGAAATGCCATCGCCTGCAGAAGTGCAGCTCGCACACACGCGGCTGCGCTCCCTGTGCCTCGGAGGTGAGGAATTTCCCACGATGGCTTCACCTCCGGGTCTTAGACCAGCACTCCACAGGCTGCGTTCACAATATAAAACAACACCTTACTGATCAGGCGCAGCATACAAGAAGATAACATACTCTATGCATGATTAGATATAAAGATCTGAAAGAAAGAATCAGATCTATCTAGAAGGTCAGCGTGAGTCGAATGAAAACCTTTCTGCATAATCTCCTGAGCTTAAAAAGCGTCCAGACTCCTGTAGAAAGCTTTAATCATCTTGGTGCGCAGTGTGTGAGAAGATAAAAGGAAAGTGTGTCGACGTGAAAAGCAAAGCAGCGGTGTTAAAGGCTGCTTAAAATAATCACCTGTTGTTTCTCTTCTTCAGTCAGGAGCGATTAATGAGGACAGATTTGTTCCTTCTCTCTACAGTCGAAAATTTTTGAAAATTGCACACGATGTTCCTACATTGTTTCTCTCTTTTTTTTTTTCTTTGTGTTAAAGCGTGTGTTTAAAAAATGAAAAGTGAATTCTAAAAATCCTTATCAAGGGCCATTATTCTGTTTATGCTGTACGTCCCTGTGAAGGAGCTGTTACTATAGTAACCGGTGACGCATTATTTTTAATATAAGCCTGCGGTTTGCAGCTGCGCTACTGTCCGAGCTGCTGTTATAGAAAATGATTTTCTGTGTCTTCCTACAGATATTTCCTCCTCCATGTCCGTGCCGGATGATAAGTGGCTTTCCACTCTGGAGGGAACTCGCTGGCTGGATTACACCAGGTACGAGAGAGTTTCAGCGTACAGCCGCGACCCGTCTCTTAACCTCCGACTCCCTACGGCGACACTTTCCAGAATTAAATGACCTCCCTGTAATTCATTTCTGCCTCATGTTCGCCACTAACCGGATTAAGAGATGGAAAGCCAGATGGCCCCTGATGGAACCGTTCTCCATAAACTGCTTGTGGGAACTAATTACACTCAATCTGCTTACTGGCGATATGATTTTATTAGCAGATTCTCTTTTAATAAATTTGTCAGGAAAGTAGGAGAACTGGCCTGAGCGTTTCGTTTTAAACCCTTAAAAAAAAAATCTATGTGGAATAATAAATTATTTAATACGCATTAAAGGCCTAAAAAAAATGGCCTACAAGCATTTCTTCACCCAGAATCTATGAATATGCATGAATACATCGTTGTTGTTGCTACTTTTGGCATTGTGTTACTTTTTTTGCTTGTTGTATTGATGTATTAATTATTGTACCAGATTATTTGAAATAAAAATTCTTTCTTACATTCTAGTAGTGTAATATAGCTAACATTAGCGAGCAAGAGTTAGCCAGCTAGTAAACTAGCTCATGTTAGACACAGGTGGAGTTTAATGAACAAGCTAAGAACTTAGATTTATAGCTTCATTTTCTCACTGATCATCTTTTAACCCGGGCATTACCATGACAACGACGGTTATGTTAATTAGATGTGCAGCTATCATAGCTTTGCTTTAAAATGCAGAACCTTTAAGGGTTCTTTGCTTGTATATTAAAAGTGCTGTGTAGAACCTTACAATAGATTGGTTCTCTAACTCTCTCTGTGTGTGTGTGTGTGTGTGTGTGTGTGTGTGTTAGGTGCTGTCTAAGAAAAGCTGCAGAAGTGTCCTGCTTGCTCCCACGAGGTCAATTGACCGTCGTTCTACAAGGTGAGTCTTCATAAATTTTTTTTTATAGACATTAGCAGAGATTAAAAAGTTATCCACTGCCTCGTCATGTCATGTCCGCTCTGAGAGACTCGGCTCTGCTAAAAATACCCTGATGAGCTGAGATGAATGAGCATGTCCCCCTCCCCGAACCTGTAGGTTGGTGACGATCTGTACTGTACGTGCGAAATCCTGAGTCATGTTCCACATCATCTATGACATTTTTATGCAGAACACTGCTACATTATTAAAACTCACAATAAGCTATGTGTTAAATGAATTCACGTTGGTGTAAATATCTTGGTGCACTTTAACCCTGACCCTTCAGTTAACCTTTAGAGAGAACACTAAATATCAGGTGAAACAAGTCAGTGTTCTCAGCTCACTCATCCGTCAGCCTGAAAGCTGTTCTCAGATGTGTTGTGAGGGAAAAACCCAATGCTGACACAAGAGGGCGCAGTGCTACAGGAGTGACAGTTTCTTTGGTGAATTCTACAGCGAATCTTAAAACTTTTGCTTTTTGATGTTTTTAATGCATTGTTTACAAAAGTTTCTCAACACAGTTAGTCAAAGACACTTACGATTCTTACTTTCATCATTAACAAGTGCAAAATCTCTCTCTCTCCCCGGGTCAACATTAAAACAAGCAACAGGGCAAAAATCTATCACGTTAAATACGTGAAATAAAGTATCAGGTTTTCTGGGTACTCAGCACACAACACATCTCCATATCTTCATAAACTTCAGGAAATAAGGCCATTAGTTTGACCAAACTCCAAATTAATTAATTATAGCAACAGGAACTCGCTTGTTTCATGGGTCTTTTACTGCATGACACTGTTTTCCACTGTTTTCAGAAAAATGCCTGTGTGAAGGCTCTCGTCCGGTTTGATTGCTGCGAGTGCTGTAATTATTGAACATTTCGTTCCTGTGGGTTTTTTAACGTTGTGCTAACCAGTGTTGTGTCTCTGCAGAGCCAGAGGACCGGGACATGAACTGCGTGGTGTCCAGTCTGGTGCAGGTGATGTGTGACCCACACTGTCGCACCATCGCAGGCTTTCAGGGCCTGGTGCAGAAGGAGTGGGTGATGGCGGGACACCGGTTCCTCAGCCGCATCAACTACCACCGGGACAGCGACAAAGAGGAGGTGAGAATGCAGCTAACGCAAGAAATACTTGTGCCCAGTTCCAACCCCTTTTTATTACTTTTTTTGAATATGGGCAAAAGTAATACCTCTGCCAGGGAGGTTAAGGTTCTATAGACTGATCTAATAACAAGGAAGTGACCCAAAATTGACTCCAAATTAAGTACCTGTATGGATTTGAACTGGGGAAATTTTTTTTTATAAAAATCTGTGATCTGATTTGATAATTGTTAATAAGATACGATGTGTTTGTGTTCAGGCGCCGATTTTCCTGCTCTTCCTGGACTGTGTGTGGCAGCTGTGGGCTCAGTTTCCAGCCCGTTTCCAGCTGACTGAATCCTACCTGCTGGCTCTCCATGACAGTCTGCAGCTTCCTCTGTTTAACACCTTCCTGGCCAACTGTCAGAGAGAGCGATGTCGCCGATCACAGGTATATGCACAGAACAGGAACAGGTGCTCAGATCGGTGTCTTTCCCCTAAAAGATTGCATGTGTGTTGTTTCAAGGGAAAGACTTAT
>JAOVYU010000032.1:16589364-16602562 GCA_025674565.1 Synodontis membranacea | reverse complement strand
AGAAAGGAAAACAAACAAACCAAAAAAAATAGAGGTAAGTGATGAGAGAGAGAGAGAGAGAGAGAGAGAGAGAGAGAATGGGTATAATGATCAGGATATAACCTAGAGCCTATTATTATTATTATTATTATTATTAGAATTAGTATTTTTTTATGAGAATAAAATTCTACTCTAGAAATGAGAACAGAATTATAATGCGCATGTGAAGCTCGGTTAGATTTGATTTTGGATATACTTTACAAAAAGAAAAGAAAAGAAAAAAAAAGGTATGATAATTATATTAATGATGATCCGATAATAATAATAATAATAATAATAATAATAATAATAATAATAATTCTACATGTGTAATTGATAGGCTGCATTTCGATCCTGATTGTCATTAGAGCGTCATGTCAGATGGCATATCCAGTGTGTTTGTACACCTTTGTGACTGAGGAATTAATGAAACAGGTTGTTTTTTATGGCATTAATTGGAGAGAAGCCTGAGCCTCGCCCCTTCCTTCACCTTCGTGCTGGGGCACAATGTCGAGCTGAAAGCCCCAAAACCCATGCTCTTTTGTGCGTGTGTGATCATAACGGCGCTATAACGCGCCATTAGACCTGTATTCGCGTCTCATGCTGGAAAATGCGGCTTTTTTATGTGTTTGGTTGGTTGGTTGGTCGTCATGACGCGAGCAATGACCTTGCAGCAGCAGCAGCAGAAGATGAAGATGATGATGAAGAAGATGGCAGGATGGATTTTTTTCTCCTCCCCTCCAAGGTGCAGAAAAAAAAGAAAAAAGAAAAAAGAAAAGAAATATATATATATATATTTTTTAATGTTGGTTATTTTGGTTTGCAATTGTGTAGCCAAAAGACACGTGATGTATAGAGATGGAGTAGAGCTGTAGAGACTGTAGAGACAGGATGCAGTCACGACACACTGACAGATTGGAGGATGAAAAACGCGCCAGTGGCTTTGCCTTCTTTTGCTGGAGTGGCCTAAATGAACGCACCGCATGTGAAAAATGGTGATGGCGTTCACGTTTAATGTCACGTCGCGATGGAATAAGACCTAGTGATGAAGATGGGATTGCACAGAGCACACTGATTTCACTCAAACGATAATGGTTTCCCATAAATCGACTACAAACCCGTTGTATAGTTAGTTCCATTAGCAGCCTTGTTTCAGAAGATTTTGATCCCAATCAGAATGTAACATTTAATCGATAACGTGAAGATCCATCATAAGCCGGGTTTACACTGAATTAACAGTTCTTTGATTAAGAGTTTTTCGATGGCATTTACACGTTATCAGCGGCCAAATTAGTGCCACCGAGGCCAAACACAGCAAAACCAACGATAAGTTCGGATCGTTTAAAGGTCCACTCTGTAGGATTTTGAAGGTATCTAATAGCAGAAACGAAGTACATATTCCGTTAGTGTAAAATTACCTGTAACTATGAATCGTTGTGTTTTTTTTCTGTAAGCTCAGTGTGAGCCTTTTATATCTACATAGCGAGCGGGTCCACCTATACGGAGCCGCCATGTTGCGCCGCTACAGTAGCCCAGAATGGACAAACCTCCAGAAAGAACCTTCCATGTTTCACATTTTTACAAATGGCAGCGTGAATCCTGAAGGAAAGGACAACAAAGAAGAAGAAAGGACGACACAGAAGTCAAAAGGAGAGGAATCAGTGTTTGCTGGTGCTGGATAACACGTTTGAGAATGCAAATTTTGAAAAGAAAAAAAAAAAGAATCATTATTATTTAGCGAGGAGAAAGTAAGGGAGCGGGAATGTAAATAATCAGAAGTAGGCTATAAGCACGTTTGGAAACGGAGGGGTAATGGAAGGACGTTCAGGTGGTGGAATCCTGGAAATGTGGATGTTCAAGGGGGGAGAATACTTATTTAACACACTGTATATCATATCTATATCTGTATATCTATGTAAAATCTGTGTTTTTTTTTTGTTTTTTTTTAATGAATTGCAGCGTTTTCAGAATCGACTCTTTGGTTTCCTTTTTTTTTTTTAGATTTACATTTCACGTGCTATATGGTATCAAATATGTAACGGTTTCTGTTGAGCACATAAATGTCAAACATGATCATAGAAAAGGGCAAAGAGCTTAAACTGGTTGTATACGCCGTTCGCTTTGAAGCGGCTAATCATACTGATAATCCTTCAGTTGGAGATTTAGGATTTACAGCTTTACAGTGTGGGTGTGGTGGTACACCTTCATTCAGAAATTTTTCTCCAGGTGTGTTTGGATGAATCACACGAATTAACCAGAAGCCGAAAAGGCGATGCTTGCGGCTTTTGATATTCATAAATATGTTTTCACAGGTGTAAAATTACCTGCAACTGCCAATCATTGTGTGTTCGTAAGCTCAAAACGATCCCTTTATATCTACATAGCGAGCGGGTCCGCCTCCACAGAGCCGCCGTGTTGCAACACTACAGTATCCCAGAACAGACAAACCTGAAAGGTGAACCTTCCACATTTCATGAAGAAGAAAGGAAGAAAAGGAAGAAGAAATAAGAGGAATCAGTGTTTGCTGGTGCTGGCTAACAAGTTTGAAATCCTAAATTCTGAAAAATGGAGGATGGTACTTATTATTTAGCATGGAAAAAGCAAGAGAGTGTGAATGGAAGTACTTGGTAGAACGCAATGGGCACCTGACAGCCACCGTACGCTCTACAAGCTTGGAAAAAGGGGTAAGGGAGGGGGATTGAGGTCGTTGAATCCTACATAGTGGACCTTTAAAATCCACCAATAGGAGGAAGCCAAACCCATAGCCAAACTCGTTTTATTTAATCACGAGATGTGTCATCTCCATTTGAATAACCTGGTGATTCAGGTTAGAATTCGGATGAAGTTTTTTTGGGATGTGTTTTGTTCATGAAGCTAGATCTGATGTGCTAGTGACCAGGGTTGCCAGGTCTGAGCAAAAAAATATCTTGAAAACCACACATAAAGACCTCAAATTAGTCCAAGAAATGTTGGCGGTGCACGACAGAGCAGTTATATAAACACAAGTAATTGCTTTAATCTTTTGACTTCTGAACTTTCTGTATTTCGGGGAAAAAAAATAATCGCACAGTTGTATGATCGAATCAGTTTCAGGAGAACGAAATGCACCGATGGAGAAGTTTTTTGACAGATTATATTCTTTTTTTTAAAGCATATAGCTAATTGTCAACAGCTTCAACGGTGGGTCTCGTTAGCATATTTGGAAATAAAAACGTAACATAACGTACAATTTTTAAACTAACCCAAAAAACTAGCACGATCTTTTCACCTTGTTCCAAACTCGTGTTCTCTGCAGCATCAGTATTAGCAGCTTATTAGCAGCAATATTACAGCTTTCAAAATATGCAATTTGAAGACGTAAAGTTCATTACCCTGTCATTTCAGTTCATCACTGATTTTCCTACACATGGACCCTGAATCACATTACACATGCTCCTAACGTAACGCACTTCTTCCAAAATGTTCATATAATGGGCTCTCGGGGAAAGAACCGTCCAGCCGTTCAGCAGCTTCATCTACCTGCTTGTGCTCTTCTGGTCCACAGAACCTCTTTTAAGATCTTTTATTAATACCCTCAGCTCTCATGCTCGTTCTGCTAAGATTTCTTGCCGTCCGTGTTGCTCTACGCTGCGTAACCTTGAGAGGAACTCTCGGAGGAGCCATCAGGAGGCAGTGAACGTTTGAAGAAAGCAGTTTTAAGTTCCTCTGAGGCAGAAAGTGTTTTTTTTGGGGGGGGGGGGGGGGGGGGGGTTCACTTTTTCCAGACGGATCCTGTAGATTACATGATGCTCTTCCAGTAGGCTGTTTATCAAAGCTAATTCTGCCGTGGTCTGGGTTTGCTCTGGGTTACGTCTGGAGACCTGATCATGAGTAGGAGATCCGATCTGTCAGATTGGATTTGTAGGTAACCACATTAGATGGATATTATCAAAAGCAGAACCTTGTCTTTTTAGATGTGTGGAGCCATGTTACGCAGATTCACCTCGAAGTGAATGGAAATGAGGAACGTCTTTGTTTCAGTAGTGCCAACAATTGCGTTATGGTTTATGAGCTTGAGAATCGGACAGACTGGTACCGTTTTTCTTTTGAACGAGCTCTACGACCTACAGCAAATATCAGTGGGATCTTTCCTGTACCCTTGACCTTGACATGACCTTTTGAATGTGTTCTCAGGTAACATACAGTACAGTAAATTGCTGGAGAATTGATTCAATCTTCACAGATTGCATTGCGATTTGAAGACTGTTGGAGCAAATGTATGTTGTTTGATAGATTTCCATGGCTAACGAGCAAGCGGTGGTGAGTCCTGGGCTGAAAACAGGACGGGCTTTATGAGTACAGCGGCAGCTTTTCAGTACCAATGTGATATTATTCACCAAAGCTATTTTGGGGACGTTCAATCTTTTGGAGCAGGAGGTGAGTCAGGAGCACTGAAGCTCCAAGCAGAAGTAGAGCATTCAGATGAATCAGGCAGATCCTGAGGGCGAGAGCAGCCAAAGCAGTAGAAGTCTCTCTCTTTTATTTTATTTTTTTTTAACAATAATCCCTGCCGTAGCTGTTAGGAAATGCTGTTCCTGTGGGCGAAATGCACTGCACCCAGAGTTAACACTAAAAAAAACCAAAAAAACATCTCTTTTGTAACAAGAGCTTCTGTCTGCTGCAGGGTCACGAAAACCTGGAGAAAACGTTGAGCTCGGGGGCGTTTTATAGATAGCATGAGAGCTGCATGTCAGGGTAGCACTTCAGACATGGCAAACCGTCTCACTGCTGTTAAACACGCTTATAAAAAAGGCCGAGCGTCCTCGCAATGCCGCCGATTCCTTAAATAAGTTTAAACCATTCCGCCGTGTTGATTCCAGCATCAGCTCACAGAAGAAGTTTAGCAATTTTCAAGACTAAATGTGCGTGAAACGCGGGGAATAAATCAGCAGCCTGGGCACCAGGGATAAGCAGATTAGGTGTCCAGGCTATTAGCTGTTATTCATTTTCTCAGCGGATTAGTAGACAGGAAGACAGCAGTGTTGTTTTCTTCAGAGAAAGATAAAACCCTGCTCATTATTGACCTGGTCTGTGTATCCGAACAAACTGACTTTCAAGCTACTTGTTTCCTGAATCCGGAATCTCGCCACCCGCTGCACCACGCACATCGGCATTTATTACGCTGATTAGCGACCAATCAGATATCACCCGTGACACGTGACGTTTTCTGAAGCAGGTTTGATTTAACACCGACAAAACCAAGTCTCCCGCTTCCTGCACAGAGAACATAAAGATGCTAATATCTGTTCTGTGTGATGTGAAGAGAAAATCCGAACTAAAACATCGGCAAACATTTTTTTTGTGGATGATAAAAACGTTAGTATAGTTAAAAACTTGCTTAGGAAAGGATAACGATTGGCTCTTTACTCATCATCATCAACTAGTTAATTACTTTTGAAAATGTATTTAACCTTGATTTAACCAGGCAAGTCATTAAGAACAACAACAAAAAAATACAAATAATTATATAAAGATTAAGGTCAGCATTAGGGGTTGGGTTAGTGCTTATATCTTGACATCATTTTCAACAAAACATATCCTACATCCTCTAGTCTTTATTGTAACTACACACCTTTAGAGTCACTAATAACCCTATAATACACATGATCCTGTTTGGATCACCAAGATTAAAACTGAATCATTTTACTCTCAGAGCAACAAGGAGAAATAAAAGCAGCACAAAATGTCCAGTCTTTGTTCTTCTAAGACAGAAAGGTGATTTCAGTCCCAGTCACATTTCCTCTATCCTTTATTTCCACCCCCGCCTGTGCACACACACCTGCCGTCAGCAGGATCCCCAAACACGGCAAGGGCTTTTGTCCCTCTTTGTTTATAAAGTAAATAACTGCCATGACGACGAGGCGTATTTGGTATTCCAGCGTATTATTATTATTCAGTTATTTATTGTAAAGCTAGAAACGCATTATTCGCTACCTGACTCAGTGATCGAGTTAGGATCAGAGTCGAATCTGAAGCACCAACCCCTTTCCTAACACGAACCTGAACCTGTTTAGATCCCGTTTTTTGTTACACTATTCTCTTAAAACATGTTGCCTACGAGAAGTCGAGTAAATAGGACAGACGCGTAGTTACGAGGTTCTAGGTTCACGTCGCAGTCGAGCAAAACGCCTCTTTTGTTTGCCAATTTTCTGGGCGTGTCACAAAAATCAATGCAAATTCGTACGATATTTCAGTAAAACCGTCTTTGTTTGCGTTACATAAAATGAACCAGCTCTCACTTCATGTTGCTTTACGCTTATATCTCTAACCAGTGTGCGTTTATGTCTTGATTAAACACATTTTTGGGCTTCCTTGCCTATAAATAATAGACTTACATTATATATATATATATATTGCGCTGCTTTAATACTAGACTGGTTACGAATACTTGTTATCTCCCTTAAAAAGAAACAGAAGTATAGTAATACTACAGGATATCTAGAGTAACGTATAATATTAATATGATATTCTATGATTTGTAGTATTACTACAAGATTGCTATTCTATTTTTCTGCAGTATTCCTATAAACCTACTATAGTTCTTTTGGTAAAGGCTTTGCCATCTGATTCCTCACAACACACTCATTTAATTATGGGCATGATTTTTTTTTTATTATTTGGTTGATATATATAAAAAAAAAAAAAAAAAAAAAAAAAAAAAGAAATCAACACGTCAGGTAAATTGTCACCATAGTGATGCTCTTAACTTAGCTAACGCTGTGAACTGACTAGCCAAGCTTCATGTCTAGACTAGATTTATTATTCTCAGTGATGAAGATGAGATTAAGTTTGCTGTAATCACGCAGTTAAAGTGTAACATCACATCACGTACAGGTGAATACACACTTATTTTTTTTAAGCTAAATTTAAACATCTTCTCATATTCACTCACTAACCAGACTCATTCTTCACCCGGAGTGTCCATGTTTGTTGTCCTCACTTTGTGTCAGCCTGGAACCCTTTTGACCACTTTTTTGAAGGCACTTCTTTGACCAAAAAAGAGCCTCAGAGAAGTTCCAGCCTGGTTCAACGGAATGTGTGCTAAATCAGAACCGAGGCTTGCGAGTGTTTCCTAGATTGTGTGCTGAGCCGAAATGGACGAGCTGTAGTCACAACGATGGAGCGCGTGTGTCCATGGCGACAGAGAGTGATGAGAGATGAGTGCTGTCTCGAAATGTCCTCTGACACTGAAACCACGTTGGATTTCACTTATTCACGGCCTTTTTGAAACCGAGTGAATAATCTGAAACAGACCGTGGCTTATTTAGAAAAGGCTGTACAGGTGTAGCTTTCAGTTCACAGCCCTGATGCTCAACCTGGACTCCGGCTTTGACCAAACAGACAGGAAAGTATTATCTCCTGGCTGACGCGATGCCATTTTGTACATTTATTTCTTTGCGTTTCTTAGCAACAAACCCAAGAAAAAGTCTATTCCAATAACGGTTCAGGAAAGAGTGTGTCGTTTTTGCGGCTCTTAACGGAGCACCGTGCTTACACCGTGGCTTACAGACACTAATGATGTTCTAACAAATGTTCGGGCAACGGGGCCGAATTTTCATCAGTTTATATCCAACCTTCACTGAAATAAAACCAAAAAAAAAGAAGAACTAATAATCTTCCAGTGCGATTCAGGGGATTCCGATTTGCAACTTCCTGTTGAACGTGTGGAATATTTCTTCGATGTGAATGCTTCCGACCATGATAACGGACGACTTGTGGAAAAGAATATTCCGAGCATGAGAGGTGAAATGGATTCACACGTTAATGCTGAAATAAAACTTTTAATAAGTATATTTAAAGGAAAAGTGTAGTTAAAGTGGGCTGTGAAAGAAAAAAGAGCCGCGAAGGAAAATGGTGCCTTCTTTTCTGTTTTTTTTTTCTCTCAGATCAAATCCAGATGTTTGACCTGCTTCATTCTGTAGCTCTTCAGACTGCAGACAAACAGCAAACAGCTTCTATTGCGTGTTGTTTGTAAAGCGGCATTGTTCCACCTCCGGCGGCTTTTCATCTCGTTCAGATTAAAGCAATAACGCATTCGTGGCTTTCGTTATCTTTCATTAATTGCATGCAGTATTTTTGCATTAGGGCTCAAATGAGTCAGGACGTTAGCAGGAACAGGATTTTTTTGGAACTTATATATTGATAATTAGAAACCTATTTCTTTTGAATCAATCAGGACACAAAAGACCATTTTTTTGTAGCTGTGTTTATCTGGGTTGCTGTTGTGTGCGTAACTCTTCGTGAGGAGTTTTATGTTCAGCGTGTTACTTTTTTTGTTACTTTGACTCGAGACCTAGATGTCTCAGTGCTCGCAGGAGTGAACTGCTCTCACATGCAGCAGCTTTTCTGCATCAGGTTTCTTTATTCTTGGAAGCTGCTGTCAATCAGGTCTCCTCTTGATATTTTCAGAAAAGCACAGTTTGCGGTCAGCTTTGCTTCGATTTCCGTCGTCAGTCCTGAAATACGTAACGATTTCGTGTCGTCTGTTCATTAGCGCGGAATCTGTATGTTAGGTTAATGTCACGTAGCATCACGTGATATTGGATGCCGGTATCTGAGCACGAATTTACGTAACCGAGGACGATATCGGATCATTACCTGATAACAAAAAAAAGCAAACGGTACCTCGTTTTTACACTACAAAATCTAAAATATACAAATCAACAGAAAATCAAATACGTTTGATTCAAAGAAAAATCATTATCAGCTGTTCTTTCCGGTCTTTAGACATGACTTCAAACAGGCAGTGTGTGAAGATATGTCCAGAATTTCTTTTTTTGTAGCTATTAGCATTTGTTATAACGCCATACTTGATAATGAAGGAACAACAATACACTAAATATTATGTTGATATGTAAATTCTGAAGACACATCAATCAAACAGCAATTTGTTATTATATTATATTATACTATACTATTATTATAGTGAGATATTATATAAGAAAATATCAAAATATATATTACATCTGTGGTGGAATTATGGGAATATTTCAGACATCAGGTGAAAGACAACGAAACAAACAAGGCGACAACAGAATCTCAGAGGCGCACACCTAGACAGTAAAAGAGTGGGCAATAATGGACAGGAACTATTTTAAAACACTAATAACAGGACAGGAGCTGTTATTTAAGTTAGCAGAGGCGTTACCTCTACAGGATTCTGTTTCTAAGAACAACTCAATGTGTTGACTTGTTCTTAGTGTGATGTGTTGAGGAGGAGTTACAGTACTAACGCCACCTTGTTTTATTACTCGTTATATCACGGCAATTTGCTGATAATTTATTTAAAATTTATTAAAAAATGCCGCACTTCTACTTACATTACAAGTTAATTCCTGCCAGGTTATCGGTCGTCCTTTTATGTTCTGATACCCAGGACAAGGACAAACACTCGAATTCAAGTTGGTTATCGCCACAGTCCAGAGCGTCCTCTTATAATCATCAGAAATGTTACGCAGCACTGAACCTTTCCAGATGAATCTTCCATGTGTGGAATAAACACTGGCTTCAGAATGCAAAACACACAGATTTTCAACATACTGTAGAAGACTACATGACAGCTTCATCGCTTACGTTATAGCAGCTATAAACAGTTGGTCCCTTTCCAGCCCCCCCCCGTCCGCTGTACATCGTTCGTATGGATGAGCTGTTACTATGGAAACGATAACATATTCATAACAAACGCATTAATATTAATATTAATATAAACCTGAGATTTGCAGCTGCATCCACCTCTGTCAGAGCTGCTGTTACAGAAAATGAATCACCTTTCTTCTGACCAATCAGAATCTACAGTTTGGTCCCTTCTGTCCCTCATATAGTAGATAATGACATTGAGCACGTTTTTTAAGGTCGTATGGAAAGAAAGCTCCTTAAAACAGAAACATTAAAATGTTTTTCGTGGTGCTGTAGTCTGACTTTGACTCTGAATCCAGCTGTGATGGAAGAGGAGGACTGAAGGATGATCTGGAGGGAAGGTGGGCATCAGATGGTGTGTGTGGGTGTGTGATGTGGAGCTGATGGTGGGAGATGATAGCGTTCGGAGCGGGGATGCTGTGAGTCATCAAGGCTGCTAATATGACGCCGTCTAATGGAACTGGGTACGTGGCGCCAAACGAGCCTTGACATAATCATTCATTATGTGCATTAAAAAAAAAAAGCATTGTCTTTTCTCCTTCGTCTGACTCATCCACCGACACCTGAAATCCGGTGCAGTGACGGTGTTTATCTCTGTTATCTAGGTGAATGAACGTGTTCCGCCACATCCAAACTGTAAAGCAGTAAATCCTAAATCTCCAGCTGAAGGATGATTAGCCGGTCCAAAGCGAACGGCGTATCAGACCAGTTTAAGCCCTTTGTCCTTTTCTATGATCATGTTTGACATTTATGTGCTCAACAGAAACCGTTACATATTTGATACCATATAGCACGTGAAATGTAAATCTAAAAAAAAAAAATGGAAACCAAAGAGTCGATTCTGACCACGCTGAAACTCATTAAAAAAAAAAAAAACACATTACGGTTTTACCATAGATATATGGATATAGATATACAGTATGTTGCATAAGTATTCACCCCCACATTTTGTGGTGTCCACTATGTAGGATTCGACCACCTGAACGTCCCTCCATTACCACTCCGTTTCCAAACGTTTTATAGAACATATGGAGGCTGTCAGGTGCTTATAGCGTACTTCCGATTATTTACATTCCCGCTCCTCTACTTTCCGTGATAAACATTCCGTCAAAATGTGCATTCTCAAACTTGTTATCCAGCACCAGCAAACACTGATTCCTCTTCTTTCGACTTCCTTGTCTTCCTTCCTTTATTCTTCTTCTTTGTTGTCCATTCCTTCAGGATCCACGCTGCCATTTGTTAAAAAAAAAAACCCCAAAAAAACATACATATGAATTTAAATTAGTAAATTATGGAATATATAATCCATTACCATCAAAATCCTATATATTGGAGTTTTAAAACCTGTAATGGAGACTCAGTTAAAAATAATACTGAAGTGGGATGAAAAATCAGTATAGTTTGCAAAATTATTTACAGTTTAAAACCATAAAAGCATAAAAAAAATAGCAGAGTACATGTTTTTTTTTTAAGAAAACTATTTTTCAGTTTAATTACAATCCTCAAGATTATTTGAATTTACAGTGATGTCTGTTTGGTGGGCTGGGTTAGATCCTTTACAACCAGGTTATGTATTTGACATTCCTGGTCTATTTTCTTGTCTTCTTATTGGATTTCTCTTTTTGAGTGAGCATGACTAAATGGGCAATTTCATCCATCTGCCCAGCAAAACTAGCTCTGACTCCATTTGCAAATTCCCACCTTCTAGCTAGTTCTCCCCTGGCAGACGCCAGCTACCAACCAGAGAGGGTGAGTTCTAACACGTGCTTCCTCCGAGTCACGTGCAGCCACCGCATGAGACTCGGCAGCTCTGAGTGTGAATTATCATTACAGTCATTACTAGACTCTAGACTGGCTCACAGCAGCTCAGGACCATTATGTTTTGCCGGATTATTCTTGCGTTTTGACACCTATTCATCCATTTGCTAAGTCTGAATAATTGATTTAGCTTTGGCTCCGTGTTCTCCATGCTCAGGTGATTTATGGTTTCTTCTTGCACTTTGTAAAGGAGTTTTTTCCAGCAATCTTTTTTTTTTTTTTTTTTTTTTACCTTTTTGCTGTTTGATTTGTTTAACCATATGTGGAATGAAACCAAAACCAAAATAAATAGCCAACGTGTCAATTTCCCTCTGATTCAGACTCATTATTGAGGTTAAAAGTGTGCATTCGGGTTGGAAAACATTCCCACATTCATAGTAAGGGTATTCCAGCACCTCTGCGATTGGGAGAATCTGGGTTATAACCCTGGGTTATGTGATCACGTCTATGTTCGTGTCACGCCGGGTATTCCCTTCTCGTCTGCTCCTGGAGCGTGCTGGGTTTGGGATTTGTCAGCAGCGCCCGTAGCTGATTGATGCAGACTTTGGTGCAGTGACGAGTCGCACCACCTCCCCCACTGTCCCCTCTGCTGAATCCTGAAATGTCGATGTCATGTTGCCTTTCTGTAGAAGGGCTGCATTCCCAGTGGCACCCTCAATGCAGCTTCAAAAAAAATTAGCTTACATAATTAAGTCTTTCATCAGCGCTAAACAAGAGCTGGCGCTTACCCAGCCCTAACACGATTTCTGTTTCACAATCGAGTCATTCCTAATGAGCCATGCACGAGATGCTCTCTATCACTGCTGCTGGATTGCTCTGCTCAAACCCGGTCATCATTTCTGCTTAACTGCACAAATCTGCTGCCTTTTATATCAGCAAACCTGAATTTTGCATCAGAAAAGCTGTAATCGTTTGTTCTCCAGGATTGGAAATTGCTTCCAAAAAAACCATCCTGTACCGTAACACAAGCTATTTGACCTTATGACTGCACCGAATGGGCGCTGAACTCTAGCTTTTACTTAGCTGCGGTGATGTTGAGTCTAATTGAAATGTAAGCGTTCCACTCAGAGCAAGAGTACTGCTCCCTGCTGAGTCATTAGCAAAAGAGAAAGTCGGTGAAGCACTCACGAACGCAGCCCTCTCTGTCTCCACACTCTCGCGGACGAAGCTGTTTAAGCGAGTGCATTTTCAGAACAACGCTCGTTTAAAGTTTCACGCCGTCAGACCTCGATCGATAACGATCAATAAAGCTTTTGGTTTCACGGATCAGTCGCTGGTTTGACTTTGTAGGACATTTCGAATGATCATTTTAATAGAAAGTACTTAAATACGTTTCAGAAAGATAGTCATGTATCACACTTAATACATCTCTTCCATCATATCACATTCTCAATTAAATCAACGAGGGATGAAAACATCCTTTCCAGCGTTCTTTTTTTTTTTTTACATTTGAAGGTACAAGTGCGTAAGGAGCAGCGTTTACGCTTTCACAAATCGCAGTAATCAGCTTACTTCCTGTAAAGAGCAAAACGTCTGTTAATGCAATTTCCCCCCAAATTAGTTACCTAGCGTACGTTCATTATCTAATAACGTCTGTATAAATTCATTTACACACCAGTCGACTCATGAGTTAGGTCACTAATGTTAAATATCTACTCTACTATATATATAGTAGAGTATATATATA
>JAOVYU010000032.1:16574011-16589264 GCA_025674565.1 Synodontis membranacea | reverse complement strand
GTGATTATTTATAGTAACTGACAAAAAGCTGAAAGTTTAGTAACTTAATAAAGTAAAATTTAATAACAAAAAAAACATCATTCTAACAATACAATAATCATTTTAATTATAATTTAAATGGATTTTTTATTTATTTACCCATGGTAAATTGGTAAATCTTCTATCAGTTATTTCTTTTTTTATTCTTAATTTGATAGTATATAATATATTTATTTAAGTTCCACCCACAGAAGAACATTTATTTATTTATTTGTTTGTTTGTTTACCAGCAGTAATGATTTACATTTTTCTGTATGTTTCTTTCTTTCTTCCTTTCTTTCTTTCTTTCTTTCTTTCTTTTTAAATACATTGCTGCTATCAGTCAGCATTCTTTAATTTTTTTGTAAAATGTAAGAAATGACATGAGCACATTCACAGCATTAGTGAGATTTATCCAGAATTAAAAAAAACAAACAAAAAAACTTATGTTTAGAGGAAATTAAAAACTAGAACATGGAAAAAAAAATTTGCATTTCAAGAAGTGTTAATATTATTTAAAAAAAGACCAACAAGTGAACAGTGTAGTAGAAATGACATGGTCAATTTACAGTATACTGCTGGACTTATTAATAGATTTATAAAAGGATATCTTTAATACACTATCATGTATAAATGATAAATGAACACGGGTGATGTCAGGCCGCCTCACTGCTCTCCAGGCTTCTTCTTTAATGAACGTTTATGAACTGTGTTTAATAAAAGCACAGTGCTGTAAATTTTCTGCCGCTGTGTGTTCATCAGTTATCAGTAAAACGGCACTATGGCATTTAGCTAGGCGATGCCCCTGCTGCTCAAACACACGCGGTGAAATGAGCAGAGCAGTGTTCTTCAGATTGTCCTTTTCTCCAGGAGATGGACGGGGAGATCGTTTGGCCGCCTCGTTATCTCCCGGGATGTGGTGTAGTCAGAAAGGTGAGAGGAGAAAGCCCGGCATGCTCCGCCAAGCTGATGAGCTCTATTTGTGGAGAGGAACACAACGGCGAGGCCATCCCACAAAGCAATTACCCTTGGTGACAAGAGAACGAGCGAGACGAGCGAGGACAAGAGAACAGAGTGACAAAAGAAGCCTGTGCTGTCTCATGCTCTGAAATGTTCCTCTATTCCACTGCCCCACTGATGATGCGTAATTATCTGTATCGCAATAATAACACCAGCTTTGTAGGTCGGTTCATTTGTTCAACAAACTACGAGTTTAAAACTTCCCACCGGGAGATTTTAATTGCTGCGGTTGTTCATGATGTAGCTGTCAGATTCCCAGCACGTTCCTTAAAGTACTAAAATCACAGAGAGAGAGGGAGAGAGGGACAGAGAGAGAGAGAGAGAGAGAGAGAGAGACCAAGGTCACATGCAGGGCCTCGGCGTGTACCAAAAAAAACAAAACAACAACAACAAAAAAACCACAACCTGTCGATGGTCCTCTGAATAATTAGGCTAGATTGCAACCACGTCCCTCAGAGATTGGTTTAAACAGCTCACAGCACTTTAATACCCAACACAGACAGGACTGTTCTTCAGCTGAATGAATAACAGTGACCTTTTATTTCACTAAAATCCAAATGGATTTTACACAATAAATAGAAATATTGTTCCAGAAGATCCTACAGTCCTACAGGATATTGTTACACAGGTATCAATTTGCCATCATAAATAGCCTTGCTTTTGAATGCTCTTTTAATGACTACAGTCTTTAGTGTAATTGGTAGCAGCGTTGTGTCACTTGTTATTCTCAATTTAGTCTATGAAAGCATTTCTGCACTGCATAAAAAAAAGAGAACAAACTGTGTATTAAATAAATGAAGAGACCAAATATGGATATAAATGATCTTATTCAAGAAAAAAAATGCTAATGCGCAAAGTATTAAACGTTTAACCTTTCAGATTTTTTTGCAGCTAGCAACCTGTTAGTGTCCTGCTATAAACACAACGCATGGTGCCTTTACCACGGGGAAAAAAAAAAAGTTCATGTAGCGGCATATTACTAACGCCAATATGACTTATTAGCGTGTTTTATTCCTGATAATTGTTCAGGGATTAAAAAAGAAATTAAAAAAGCATTGCCAAAAAGAAAATGCTAACAGGCAGAGAGGCAAAACTCTGCATATATTTGAGGAAAATGATTAGCAGTTTTTGTAAATTAAACTTTATTTAGAAGATGATTAGCAGTTCTTACTTATTTTTTTTTTTAGTGACCAAAGAAGCAGCTATTCCGACTGCTTGGTTTCTTGGTTTTGAAGTGAACGTAACCACTACTAGAGAATCGGCTTTTCGGCCAAGTGAATTTGATTTGCGTTTGATCTGACTGCTGTTTCACCTAATAAAGCAGAAAAGCATACAGGAGTTCTTAGGTGTCTATGCCTTGTATAAACATAGCGAGGAGTCAAGAGTCATATGTGCCTTTAGCGAAACTGTAAATGTTAGCATCTCTTTGCATTACCATCTGACTGTGTCCATGTTTTAGCCATTTCTTTTGGTTTATTCACGTCAATAAATAACACACTAATGCCTAGATTTTGTATGTATAACTTTTAAAATAACACTTTGTGTCTTTGTGCTGTAGGTGTCTGACTCTGTCTTGGATTTTAAACTCCAAAATCCGCTCCGCTACATGCTAAGTGTCCTTCGCTGACTTCCAGCAACCACAGCAAGTGTTCAGTCCAGCACAGACCTCATCATCATGGACGAGGGATACCGAGACCGATCTGCCTTCATCAAGGGTGCCAAGGACATCGCAAAAGAAGTGAAACGGCATGCGGGGAAGAAGGTGGGCCGTCACGTGGACCGCATGGCTGACGAGTACACCAAGCGCTCGTACACGCGCTTCGAGGAGGACGACGACGATGATGATTACCCCGTGCAGGCGCAGGACGGGAGCTACTACCGCAGCAACAGCCGTGCCAACGACGACGATGATGCCGCGCACAGTGACTCCACCGAGGGTCACGACGAAGACGATGAGATCTACGAGGGAGAGTACCAGGGCATCCCGAGACAAGACTCGTCAGCAGGGAAGGCGGACGGCCAGCCAGGTGGAGCGGCACGGGTTCAGCCTCGCGACCTGGCGCAGTACGAGGGCGAGAGGCGCAAGGATCAGGAGGAGCTGGCACAACAATACGAGACCATCCTACAGGAGTGCGGCCACGGGCGCTTCCAGTGGTCACTGTACTTCGTGCTGGGGCTGGCACTCATGGCCGACGGCGTGGAGATCTTCGTGGTCGGCTTTGTGCTGCCCAGCGCCGAGAAGGACATGTGCCTATCGGAGCCTAATAAAGGCATGCTGGGTAAGTCATCTGTCAGCTCATTTAAGGGTCTGTTTTCAATAAGCGCGCAGTGGAAAGACAGGACGATAAAAAGCCTGACAGTCTTACACATAAGAAAGAATAAAACACCTTGTTACATGTTGTTATAGGAAAACGATCAGTATGGTTTGAAACAGCGTTACTTTTACCACTCTGGAAGCTAGCTTGGCTGATTTTTGCGAAGACCGAAAAGAACACAGTTGGGGGTGTTTCCAAATTTGCATATATTTCTGAATATTCATACATCCTGCTATTTGAATGACGTTCACGGTGTAAAGATGTTTCTTCCATGTTTATCCTTTAAATCGAGGGTTTTTACGAATGTAGCGAGCGTATTTCACTAGCACAGATGTTCTTCAGTCACATCTGCGAAGGCAGAGTATCATGTTTTATGTTTACACACTGACTGTATGACAGTATTGCTGGAAATCTGTGACACTATGAAAAGCTTCAACTCTGGAAAAGGGGTCGATTATATTTTACACTATGTATATATATATATATATATAGTACTCATTACATTCGGTGTTAATGAGGGTAACATCATTAATTATAAGCATACAATTCATCAGCTCTTTCCATCTTTTTATTAGCAAGAGGAAATGCGATTGAAAAATGATAGTTTGTATTTATCTGTTTGGAAAACATTGATACCCACGCGTGGTTATTTATCGCTCCTGTGCCAGCTGAGATCTCAAACCGTAGTCGACGGTATATTCCTGCAGGCTGATGTCCGTTCCCATTTCACGCCCAGTACACCATCTGTCAGCTCCATTGAGGGGAGAACACACAGCGAAGCACACGGCCGCTCTCTCCTCTACAATGCCATGACGCATTTGGAGCTATAATTAACTGGCAGAAAAGGAAACGTTTCACTGTGGCACGCTGCTGCTGCAGCAAGAGAAAATGGAGATTACTTAGTTAACGTCCTCCATTACGGTATAATTAAACAGAAACGACTCGGTGCTTCACGTGCTTCAAGTGCTTATGCTTTCCAGTGAGAAATCCTCATTTGCTTGTGCTTACGTCTCGTACGGCATCATCGCTAACGTTATGTAAAATTCATGAGGAGGCAGGTTTTTTTTTTTTTTTTTTTAGCGCAGCGTTTGTGCTATTGTCATAAATGTCTTTCACAGTCAAAAGGCAGTATAGGCAGTGTGTTTGTTTTTATGACGATAATCCCGTAATTCTGTTCACCTCACGCATAATATAGTATTCAGATAAATATACAGACCACCCACTTTATTAGGAACACTTTTACATTATTGCATTATTTATAATCAGATCATGATAGGTCTTCAGTTAACGTTTACATCGAACTTCAGAACGGGAAAAGCATGTAATCTCAGTGACGTCAGCATGGCTGCTGGTGCCGGATTTCTTCTGGGAATTTTCACGTACAGATTTTCTAGAGTTTACACAGAGTGGTGCTAAAAACAACGACAGAAAACCCATCCAGTAAGCATTGATGCGCTGTTGTTGATAAGAGAGGTCAAGAAGAGAATGGCCAGAGCTGATAGGAAGTCTAAGGTAACTCAGATAATCGCTCTTTACAACCGTGGTGATAAAAAAAAAACCATCCCAGGACGCACACGTGGAACCTTTGGTTGGACATTACAGCAGCAAAAGACCACGTTGGGATCCACTTCAGTCGAAGCGGATGATTTAGATCTTTCAGTTAGAAAGGTGAAGGTCAGGATTAGGTGAAGGCACAGAAACATACAGCTACAGTAATAAAACCGTCAATAGGAGAGATTAAATCACAAAGCATTAGAGCACAAAGATGTGTGTGAAGTGTGAGACACCGTCCAATCAGAATGAGCCACATAGATGCATAGGATAGAGCAGAAATTCAGTTCTCTGCACATACAGATTGCTCTTCTTCATTTCACACAAACACACACGCTGAGCGGCGAGCACCGAGCTCGTTTATTAGCAACTCCTTCATTTGGAAAATTAAATGCTGTCGAGTTGTTATGATTCAATTCATTATTAATTCATGGCACTGAAACGCAATTTGAAATGAATTCTTTATGAAATGATTTTTTATAAACTCCTAAACCCTTTTCCCAGTGTTTCACATTTCTGCTTTAACGATAGAATTATGTCATTTTCCTCTGTTCTGTTTGTCCATGCTGAGGATCCTGTGGTTAGAATTTAATTGCCAGAGAAACATAATTGTTCTAAAATAAGTGAAAGGAGGAAGGTTATAGTCCATGTAGCTATAAACAGAAAAAAAAGTAAGATTTGTGATTCTATAATTAATAACATACTGTAATCGTTGGCCAACTGCTGTGGTATGGGAAGAGTAAAGCACGTCAGGACGTATTGTTTTAGGGAAACTGCTAACAGTAGGTCCCTGCTGTTGATTCTTTTCCTATAACGGCATGACACAGTGTGTACGAGAGCACACTCATTGCTGAAGTCAGCTTTGTCTTTTCCTAAACCCAGCGAGCACGGTGCAGGGAGGAGTGACAGTGAGGTGACACGGAGATTTGGGTGGTTTGTTCTGTTTGTTTTCTCGATGACTGAACTCGACACCTTCGCTCCGTTTCAGAGGTGGGGGAGAGGGAGGGATGGAGGAGCTGCTACAGTTCACTGAGCTCTCGCTCCTCACCCGCATCGAATTCCTTGCCGAAAGAGTGTGAGAGAGAGAGAGAAAGAGAGAGTGTGATAGATAGATAGATAGCGAGAAAGAGAGAGAGAGAGAGGGAGAGAGAGAGAGAGAGAGAGAGAGAGAGAGAGAGAGCATTTGCATTATGGAGGAAAAAACACTATAAATAGCATCACACCCCCCCACATCTCTCCATCAGTTTCTCACTTTCTCTCTTTTTCGCTTTCTCTGCCTGAAGCCTCCACAATTTTCTGTTCAGGAGACTCGTTTACCCAGCCCCCCATCTCTCTCTCTCTCTCTCTCTCTCTCTCTCTCTCTCTCTCTCTCTCTCTCACACACACACACACACACACACACACACACCCTTTCTCCTTCTCATTCTGTCCTTTCCCCCCTTTTCCCTGACACCGGAAGTTCAGCTGTCTCTACTCCCTCCTCCCAGTTCTTCCTCTGAGACTCAATCAGAATGATGGAAGTAGCCCCACCCATTTGTGTGTTACTGAGCGACAGCTTGGCCCTGATTGGCTGTTTAGATGACATCACTGTAGAAGTGTGCAGTATGAAGCATTCAGGTCATCATTATTAATGAACCATGTATCACAGTTGAAATGTGAATGTCTCGTTTTTTCAGTTTGCTTCAGATTAAACCCAGTGTGATCCATTAAGGTCACGGGTTATTTTTCATTTATTCGCTTTATAGTACGTTTTTTTTTTGTTTTGTTTTTTTTGCAGAAACTATGACAGATTATTCAGGAACTAAAGTGACACTAATACAGTAGGTGTGTAGCTCCTGAGAGCATTGCACTGTGTTATTAAAACGAAATTTTAATATAGAAATATTTTCTCAGCATAGCTATCGACCCCGGTTTCTTTAGGCAAAAAAAAAAAAAAAGGTTATTTTACAGTATCTCACTAAATGAACTTTTATTTTCCGAATAAACATACAGGAAAAACTATACAGTGAACAATCCAGAGGTTCTCGACATGCTGTTAAACTCAGACGGATGTCCAGGTTTGACGTCTTTCCTATTAGTAGCTTTAGAATAACATGCATTACAGTAAGATGAATAGCTCAGTAATAAGCTGTGATTTTAATGAATTAAACTGCGTACAATTGCAGCAAATCTGCAATTAATCTGTCCTTTAAATCCGGCCGCTATTGTTCATATGAATGACATGCATTCAGGTGAATAATAACTGAATTATAATCCAGGATTCTAATGTGTTAAAGAGGCGTTGAATTGCTAGAATCTTTGCGAGAGAATGTGGACTAGTTAATGCTTATTCTGTTCTCAGATTTAATGTTTAAACCGATATCCAATGATATCATCAGTCTAGCACAGTGTATAAGGCACAGAGTCAGATCTCTCTGACATATCTATAGGTTCAGCTCTGTACCGTGACTCCCGACAGAAGGGTATCGAGGGAACTCCTGTCAAAACCACAGGCAGCATCAACAACAGCTTATTGAGCCTTATCTGAGCGAAAAGGCCTCTTTTGCTGCATTGCGGTGATGGCTATCTCTCTCGGCTTGTCATCCCTGGCTCTCCTGGCCAAGGTGAGAGAATGACAATATGGACGAGTTCCCAGCTCCTGCCTCACCTTCACGATCCTTCTCATAGATCTCGCTGTGGCTTTAAAACAACAACTGTCTCAAAGCCACACTTATTCCTCTCTATAGTACATGGAAAGGTATTATTGAATAATTAATAAGATATAACAAATCGTCCTAACATTTAAATAAAGTGTACAGTAGCACTCCGAAGAGATTTTCGGAGTTTCTCTTTTAGACGTTATTAGATGTAGTAAAAGCTTTATTGTTAATAATTCAAAGACCACTTCAAAGACTATTTTTTTCTTTATAGTGCAATTAATAACATCCAAAGATGTACATATTAATTAGTTAGAAAATAATTACTTACCACCCTGAAACAGTTTGTCTTTCAAAAACAGAATATCCCAAAGTCTATTACTGCTCCTCCTGCCAACTCTAACAATTTTTTATTAATTAACTAACAACTGTTAGATTTAATGTTGTGATTTAATGTGTTTAATGTCCACTTAACAAAATACATTAGTTCTTCTTATCGCTTCTGTTTCAACAGCTATAAACAGTCGTTCCCTCGCCAGCCTCTGTTTCTCCTCTGTATCAACTATTATACACATTTGAATTTGTTTACGTGACACGTCCACCATGCATGTCCTTGTGTAAGTTGTAACTATAGAAACGATAACGCAGAACAAGTTAGACTGCACTACTATCGATTATAGAAGATTAATCAGCAGAGGTTAACCAATCAGAATCGAGAATTCAAGAGTGCTGTATCGTAATATTAAATATCTAGAAATGGGTCGTACTTGAAAGTGTGAAAGTGTGAAAGTCTATACGACATCTGTAGTTCTCAGATGAACAAAAATGACCCGCTGCAGTGACAACCTGACAAATGTGACAGTTTTAGATTATCAATAAAAGCACTCAGCCAGTGAGGCAGACTCTGTTGGGGATGGTGACAGTATGTCGATGGAGATGGTGCTGACTTGCTGACTTCTCAGCTCTTGCACTTGTGACTCATTGCCGGACTCGATGCCCAAATCACACAGCTGGTCTACTATCCAATTTTCTTCTGAAGTGGACCTGAGGGTTAACTTTTTACAATACGACTGAAGCTTAAAACTTGTGTGTAAGTTGCATACAAAAAAAATGTCATCACTGAACCAACCAAGAAATCATACTGCCATTTGTAAATTTCTCCTTCACCAATTCTTTATGAAGTGGACATCCAGTTCAGCTTGGAGACAGTCAGATTGATCCAATGGCTGTTAATGTTCATATACGTAGGTTGCTAGGCAACACTGTGTTATGTTTAATCTAGCCCCCACTCTCTCTCTCTCTCTCTCTCTCTCTCTCTCTCTCTCTCTCTCTCTCTCAGGACTCATTGTCTACCTGGGCATGATGGTGGGTGCTTTTGTGTGGGGCGGTCTGGCTGATCGGATTGGCCGCAGGCAGACTCTGCTCATCTCTCTGTCCATCAACAGCGTCTTTGCTTTCTTCTCCTCTTTTGTCCAAGGATACAGCTCCTTCCTGTTTTGCCGTCTGCTCTCTGGCGTCGGGTAAATAAACAGCAAGCACAAGAGCTACTAGAAAGAACATTCTAGACATTATCAGTTGTGACAAAATAAAGGATAATCTTACGGAGCTACTTACCTGGAGCCAATCCTTTTTAAAACTGTTCTAAAATTTTTTCCCAATGATTATAGGATCGGAGGGTCCATCCCTATAGTTTTCTCGTACTACTCTGAGTTCCTGGCTCAGGAGAAACGTGGCGAACATTTGAGCTGGCTCTGCATGTTCTGGATGATTGGGGGAATCTATGCTTCAGCCATGGCTTGGGCCATCATTCCTCACTATGGTAACTATCAAAACCTCTTACATTACCATCATACCCTTCTATGTTAATTATAAAAATAAAATCATCCTCACTATGGTGGCCGTCAAAACCCTTTAATACCATCATCCCCCAATGTGGTGACCGTCAAAACCATTTAAGTCACCATCATCGCCCACTATGGTAGCAATTATGGTAACATCGTGATACACGATTTGCATATTAACATGAAGAACATAGAATACATTAAAATATATTTTGGATACATGATTAGACCTCATGGACTCTTAGTGTATCTTTGGGGATCCATTTACTTTGTACCTTAGAGTACAAGAAAAAAAAATGCACTTTTTTATCCACAGAAGTAATTGCACTTGGTAACAATTCTGCCCCTACTATTGCCACCGTCCCCCAGTAGGTTAACAGTCCTTTCCTCTACTCTCTGAACCTCACCATCACATTATTGTCCTCCACAACAGCAGCATTGCCATAACAATAGACCTTTCTTTATATCGTTCCCAAGGCTGGAGCTTTCAGATGGGCTCGGCCTATCAGTTCCACAGCTGGAGAGTGTTTGTTCTGGTGTGCGCGTTCCCCTCAGTGGCTGCCATCGCTGCTCTCAACACCATGCCAGAGAGTCCACGCTTCTACCTGGAGGTCAGTGACTCAGCTTATTTTTATCCAAAAATAACCCCACATTTATGTAAATACACTGGGTAGAACAGAGTAGAGCAGGTTTCTTCAAATCAGAATTATGACTGAAATACAAAAAATAAATAATAAATAAAATAAAACAATCTTTTTTTCTCTGTTTATGCTAGAATGGGAAACATGATGAAGCCTGGATGATCCTGAAACAAGTTCATGACACCAACATGAGGGCCAAGGGCTACCCAGAGAGGGTCTTCTCTGTAAGTACCGGTGACTTGCTCAGAAATGTAAATGCTTTTACAATGTATTTGATTAAGCATCCGTGCTAATGAGGTTCCATTTATCTGTTATGACAGTGGAGGAGATCAAAGTGACGCACGTTACGTACATTTGAATTGGTTATATATTACATAGTCGAATTACTGTTTGATCTGGAATTTTCGGTGCGTTGCCGTGGATACTCTTACTTTGTGGTTTTCGTGGGTGGCGGAGGCTCAGGGTGAAAGGTTTGTTAAGAAAAGCTGCATTTGAGGCAATGCTTTTAGTGTTAAACACTTATGAGTTTTGAATACTGTTGTACCTCCAGGTGACCACCATAAAGACCGTGAAGCAGCTGGATGAGTTGGTGGATATGGGAAATGATACCACGGCCTGGCACCAGCGCTGGAAGCTCAAGCTCATTAATCTGTTTCATCAGGTACAGCAGATAAATATGAGATATACATTAAGTGAGGAATAAAAACACAACACAGTGGTAGGAAGATAAGTGTTAACCACAAGTGTTCGTAATCATATGTGGAGGGTCAGCCATACAAGTTAGAATGGGTATATTAATATAAACCTGTGATTTGTAGAGATCTGACCAATCAGGGAGTAGAATTCACTAGCTGGGATTTTCTCTACACTTTAAACAATCAGATTTGCATCGGTGCATTGGAACATCGTTCATGTAGTTGCATTTAGCTAAATATTAAAGGCATAGCACACCCTGATAGGCATATTATACTCGCTAACTAGAGTACCTTCAGCATCTCAAACTCATCAATTTCTTTTCATATAACAGGATACCCTGATTGTTCTAATATCATGCCATGGTGCTTTTGTAGGTCTGGAGCAACTTCCTGACTGTTTTCAATCCAGAGTACCGCCGTGTCACCTACATGATGATGGCTGTCTGGTTCTCCATGTCGTTCAGGTAGAAATTCTGAGACACAAGTGAAGAATGACGACAAATGAATATGTATAAAATGTTTCACTGTTTAAAGGTCCACTATGTAGGATTTAATCTCTATTAGCATAAACTGAATATACTATTCCTAAGCATGCTTTCATTAGTGTATAATTACCTGTAATTGCGAATCATTGCATTTTTTTAAATATCAAAATGAGCCCTTTATATCTACATAAGGCGCAGGTCCTACGTGTTTCATTTTACGTTTTTAGTTGTGGCAGTGTGAATCTGGAGGATAGCACTGGAAAGACGACAAAGAAGAAGAAGAAAGGAAGACAAGAAAAAAATAAATAAGAGGAATCAGTATTTGCTGCTGCTGGCTAACAAGTTTGAGAACCCAAATTTTGAAAAATAGAGAATCATATTTATTATTTAGCACAGAAGAAGAAAGGGAGTGTGAAAGTATTAATGTCTAGTTCCAATACTAAGTTCTAATACACACGAAATGAGAGGTAAGGGGGGGGGCCATTCAGGTGGTTGAATCCTACATAGTGGCCCTTTAACAAATTGAACAAATTGCAACGGTTTAAACTTCCTAATAAAAGTTATTCAAAGCTAGCAGAGCTACACTATATGGACAAAAGTTTGTGGACACCTGACCATCACACCAACTTTTGGTTCTTCTTCAAACTGTTACCACAAAGTTGGACGCACACAATTGTCTACTTCCCTTCAATCGAACTAACATTCCCAAATCATCTTTCAGTTTGCCAGTACCTCTGTACACAAAGCGAGCTCCATGAAGACATGGTTTGCCAATTGTTGTAGTGGAAGAACTTGAGTGTCCTTCACAGAGCTATGACCTCAGCCCAACTGTACACCTTTAGGATGAACTGGAACACTGACTGCACCCCAGACCTTCTCAGCTGGCATCAGTGCCTGAGCTACAGTACAAATGCTCATGAGGCTGAACGAATACAAATATCCACAGCCACAATCCAAAATCTAGTGGAAAACCTGCCCAGAAGAGTGGAGGTTATTTTAGTAGAAAAGGGAGAACTAATTCTGGAATGGATGTTCAACAGACTGGTGTCCACAAACTTTTGTTCATAAAGTATACCTTACTGTGCACATGTGATAATGCTAATAGGCATTTTTTTTATGCTTTGCTATCTTTCTTGCACTGTTAGCTATTGATGCTGCTCTTCGTTTGGATATTGGCTATTTTGTTTATTTAAGCTAGCACAGCCTTCTATACTATTAGTGACTTCTTTAGTATCTTCTTTAGATACTGTATCGAGATGTCTCGTTTATCAGTGCCCCGCTCTCCTTCTCAGCTACTACGGTCTGACCGTGTGGTTCCCTGACATGATCAAATACCTCCAAAAGCAGGAGTACAATTCACGCACTAAGGTCTTCATCAAGCAGAAAGTGGAACACATGACCTTCAACTTCACCTTGGAGAACCAGATCCATCGTCAGGGAGAATACTTCAACACCAAGTAAGCACTTCAAACATGAGCGCTGGTCAGAGCTGGTTTAGATCAGCCTTGGGTCATTTCCAGTACATTTATACCAGTGCGACTTGGCAGGCATCATGCTCACAAAAAGGCATTGAACACAGATTACTACATTGTTTGAAAACTCGAAGTAACTGAAGATAGGTCCTGTAGATCTTTTTTTTTTCTCAGAGCACTGAGATGTTCTTCTGGCTTTGTCATAGGTTTTTGAATCTCAAGATGAAGTCCATGGTATTCGAGGACTCCCTGTTTGAAGAGTGTTACTTTGAGGACATCACCTCCACCAACACCTTCTTCAAGAACTGCACCTTCATTGCTACCCTCTTTTATAACACAGGTAAGAATGAGGTCATTCACATCCATTTCTGCCCTCTACATCCCACTCCGTATCCTAAAACCCATCCACTCTGCTGTAATCACCTGGACAAACATCGTACAGTGGATAATGGGGCAGACGGATAGAAGAAGACCTCAATCTCCGAGGTTCATGATCACTGAACAGAGGACGGCCAGCCGATGCAGAGTCAGAACGACCTCATTCAGTGAAACCGTGTAACGAAGAGGGAAAGGTTTCAGGTATCCTAGCAACACTGCCTGCTTGTTCTGCCTGTAAAGGAATGCGAAAGAGTGTTGCTGCTGCCTTTTCCACTGACAAAGCATCTACTGTATATTGATGAAAATTCTCATCACCAAAGAGCACCATTATCAGCTTTCATCACAGAGTCAGAAGTGCCAACATTGCTGGCAACAAGAAAGATCTTTTTGAAAATCCTCAGCATATGTCAACACTCCATATCAGCTTATAGTATACAATATGTACGTACTATTTATTGATCGTTTTATTGTGCTATGATTTAATTGGGCTAACTCAATTTACACATGACTGTCAGCTCATTACTAGCTAAATATTACTATTATCAATCATTTTTTAAATTATTTTTTATTTTTATCATAAGCAAGGTGCATGGGACGTTTGCTTAGTTTGTTTGTACCTAGATTTGGCTATGATGGAGGATATAAAATGGCCTATGCACACAGCAGGGTGTATTTATGAAATTGTTTAAATTGTTTTAGAGTTTAAATTACGGGACAATTGAAAAACACTACTCAGGACTTGTAGTAAAATGTATTACTTAATAGTGCATATAGTTAAGCTGTCTGTCTGTGTATTAGTCTTTATTTTTCTGATTCAAGAGCTGATTTTTTTTTTTTATGTAAATCATGCAAATTTTTTAGAATACGTCCAATTCTCATTAAAGAAATGATTGAATCGTAGTGAATTAGTTTATAATAATGCCATTGTGGCCTAGATTTGTTGTTTTGGATTTTAATATCTCTTAATTGTTCATGTTTGGCTGTAACTATTAATATTGGTGTGTGTATTTGTATAATATATACTATAATTTACTTCTTGAACCCAAGGTCATTATATAAAGTTTAGATGACCAACAGAAAGCTTCTAACAGGCCATGAAAGCTCATCCTCATTGATATAAGCTTTCATTTATTACCCTCGACAGATGTTTACTGCCAATTCGTTGCTTATCTAACACGGTTGCATTCTTCTATTCAGATTTGTTCAAGTACAGGCTGATCAACAGCCGCCTCGTCAACAGCACCTTCCTGCATAACAAAGAGGGCTGCCTGCTGGACTTCAGCGACGAGAACAACGCCTACATGATCTACTTTGTCAGTTTCCTGGGCACGCTGGCTGTCCTGCCCGGGAACATCGTGTCCGCGCTGCTCATGGACAAAATTGGACGCCTGAGGATGCTGGGTGAGCGAGAGAATTTCAGAAGCGTGTTGTTTAAGCAGTATGTTGTGGACGTTAGGTAACTTTTTGCTCTCTTGCAGCCGGCTCCAGCGTTATCTCCTGCGTCAGCTGTTTCTTCCTGTCGTTTGGGAACAGCGAGTCGGCCATGATCGCCCTGCTCTGTCTGTTCGGCGGAATCAGCATTGCGTCATGGAATGCCCTGGATGTACTCACGGTAGAACTGTACCCATCTGATAAGAGGTAAATTTGTTTAGTCATTTGATATAGAAAATGTCTGAATTAAACGAATGTATTGAAATCCGAATTTGAACTTAAAAGCTTTTAATGTAATTTGCGTGTTTTGTTATGAGCTTTTAATGAAGCATCTATCACAGTAAATACATATCGGATATAAGTGATTAACAGGATGAGGTCTGTTGCTGTTCTGACTGCGTGTCAGTGGCTTTGCTGCATAGCCACTGCAGTATCACCTTCTCTTCACAGCTCTTTGGGGGAATGTCTGAAAATTCCCATTCAAAACATCTGAAATCTCAGCAGGCCTGCCACTGACTATTAGGCATTATTTGTATGTATATGTACAATGACTTACGGTGCCTTCTGCCTTGTGACACACAGCACCCCCTCCTGGACAAACCATTTATAAAGAATCATTTGTAATCAGTTGATTTAAATCATTAATCCATGTGTTTTTTAATACATTGTTTAATGTGTTTTGTTAATTTTCTATGATGTATGACCTAAATAGACCAGTCTGGTTCTCAAAATCTGACCTTTCAAAACCCTCTAATTAACTACAGCTTCTA
>JAOVYU010000032.1:16549028-16560572 GCA_025674565.1 Synodontis membranacea | reverse complement strand
TCTCATACACATTCGCTCATATACACACACACTCATACACTCTCGCTCATACACACTCTCATACACACTCGCTCATATACACACTCTCATACACACTCATACACTCTCATACACATTCGCTCATATACACACACACTCATACACTCTCGCTCATACACACTCTCATACACACTCGCTCATACACACACTCTCATACACACTCGCTCATATACACACTCTGATACACACACTCTCATACACACTCGCTCATATACACACTCTGATACACACACTCTCATACACTCGCTCATATCCTCTCTCACGCACATTATCATACACACTCTTACACACACAAGTACACACTTGCTCATACACACTCCTACACATTTACTCTCTCACACACTCATACACACTCATTCACATTCTCTCACATACTTTCTCATGCACTATCAACAGAGAATCGGTTCAATCAAAATTGATTCATTCATATATTAACCTTTTTTTTTTTTATCAATTAACGTGTGCAATGTTTACTAATTGAAGAAGTGGGAACTAATAACATGTATTTAAAAAATGTTTGGTTTTTTTCCAGCCTTGAAATGAATCAAGCCTATGACCAGACTGCACATTATACGAACATCGTTAGAACTTTGTCTTGGATTTTCTTTTTTTCTGCGAACAATTTTTGAATATTCTTTAAAACTCCGTTTTTAAAAACGTGCTTCCATTTTCAGATAGCACTTAAAGTAAACGCATGCTAATTGATGCTAGATCTGAATTTCATCTAAATGAAGAGCTCAGCGACGGCTCGTTCACCTGCAACTCTCCTGTTCTGGCCGAAGGCGTGTGGGTGCAGTCGGCCTGAGCCAGGGGTCAAAGGTCACACCCAGAAAGCTGGACGGCAAACCGGAGCTTAATCTCCTCTAGTCCAGATGCATGATCTGCTGAAAAGAGCCCACTTTGGCTCGGACAAAAGCGCGATCTATTGTTTGCTCTGTCAGGCCGTGTGATATATTCTATCCTACGCACATGGGACAAAAACGGATCGTCGATTATATAAGCGCCATCGTCCTCCTCCCATGCTGCGTCTGCCGGAGATGGTGCGGACAGCGGGCTGTTTGACCTCACACTCTTCTGGTCTTTGTTCCAGATGCCCCCTGTTTTCCCACCTCACCCTGAACCCGCCGCTGCTGTGTTCTCTTTCAAAATAAAGCGTCAGGGGCCCTCCAGTTTATTTTCATTAGGCCTTTGAAATGAGGCTTTTGAGAGGGCCGAGGAGAAACCAAAGCATGCCTTAATACGGCGATTAGGAGGCAAATAAAACATTGGAGCTGAAGAAAGACGAGGTCGCCTGAGGGTTTACGGCGTTTTTACACTTTGGCTGATTTCGGTGTGGTCAGAGTTCAAGCGTGCTGCTTTTGAATTGACTGATTTGGATTAGACCGTCCCTGCTAAGTGGGTTTGGACTCTCCGTAGTGAACGCATGTAGTGAAATTCGGCATGAGAGTATCACTCTGTATTCTGAAAGTATCTCATCTGGTACGTGATTAGCTGAATGGTTTGCATCTGTACAATGTGATTTGAGTTACTTTTTTTTTTTTTTTTTTTTTTTCCTTCCCCATGCCGGTCACTGGAGCTAGCTGTCTCGCTGACGGCTGATGATAGAAGACAGATCCTGAGCGCAGGGTGATGCGGTGACCCCTGACTGAGTCTGCACACACATGTTGTGTTTGCTAAAATGAAGCTCATGTGATTTCATTTAAGCTTTTCATTCCTTCACATCAACATCTCCGGTGTGTTCCTCCTACTGTCCTAACCCATCCCATCCTCTTCCTCTCTGTCTCATGACGTCTGTACACACGGGGAATATTTGAAAGGAATTAAAAATCACTCGCACAGTACTCAAGAAATCACCAAGAGGCTTCAGAGCGAATAGAAAAGGATGCATTTCTGGGAAATACGACAACATCTAGATAATTAGTTGTCCTGCAAGACAAACAAAAACAGCCTAAAGTCAAAAATGTTGGGGTAAAATCAGGAAATTCAGGCACTCTTTAGACAGACATACACGAATGCTGAAAATGAAAATGTACTTCTGGTGTTCCGTGCGCAGTTTAGTATTCAGTTATTATTCATGCATTACATTTAACATTACACGCAAACTCTCGTAACACCAATCTTTGGTTTCCAGCCCCGCCCACTCAGCACTCTCGAGTCACATGGTCACGCCTCTCTGTTAAACGAAACCTGCTGTTTTAGGAAAATAATCAGCCACATAATGGGGTGATGAAGTGCAGTCACTGTTACCACCCCTGAGGTGATTATTTTCCCATAACAGCACACCCTGAAGTGTTTTATTTATCTTCTCTCGGGGCAGTTCACCAATGATTACAATTTCTCATTTTAAAGAGCAACATCATATATATATATATATTAAAAAAAGTCATGTTGCAGAGAAACCTCAAAGAACTCCACTGTTATAAACCTTGAAGTTACACTGGAGACTCCTACCATTTTATCTCCTTACAGAAAACTCGACCATATTATTATTATGATTATTATTATTATTATTATGATTATTATTATTATTATCCATGTCTTTTATGCAGAGCGTCCTGAAGTCGGTGCGAATTATACAGTGGAAACGATAACGTCACACTTTAACATATTACAGTCAGAGCTGCAGTTATAGAACTTTCTTCAGCACCTTCTGGCCAATGAACGAAAGCATCTGAGCAATCCTCGTATCCCATGAAATCCTGCTCTGCACACAAATAAAGAGCTACGTCTGGCTTTTTTACTTCCCTCCAGGCCTGTGTGGTGCGCTTCCTTTCCCGCATTCTCTTCACAGTAACCAGGCACCACGTCGCTATGCTCCATCGCTCCTGCAGTTCGGACGCGTCTCTCCGTCTCCATTCACGCTCCCATCAGGAATCTCTGGGGTCAGGCATGGACTGTTTACTAAACACACCAACAAGCTTTCTCAGAGGCACTCATACCCACCTCAGACACTTCCTCTCTCTCTCTCACACACACACCTCCCGACTCTCACATCCTCTTTGTTTGGGCTCATTTGTGCGGAAAACGTCCTGCATCATGCAGCAGGAGTGGATCTTGGACAGTTTACACTGAAGTTGTGTGAACTGAATGCTGACTGCTGTCTTCTGTCCACTCAGGGACATGCATTACTCACTCAAAGCTCACAGGGGCATTATGGGAAGGAGTGCATCTTTAAAGAAAAAAATGATAACGAAAGTATATTCCTGTTCGTATTCCCGGATGGTGAATTTTCCTTAAACTTTTTTTTTTTTTTTTTTTTTTTTGAATATTCATTGATTTTCACTGATTTTTTTTTTCCTCACTGATTGTTCACACTGCATTATTGTTCTCCATTTATTTGTAGTTCTTTATGAATTCTAAAAGTATGTTTGAAATTTTTTTTTTTTGTTCTTAAAACCTGTAAATCTGTAATTGTTCCCTAAAAGAAGTGAAAATAAATGTAACCTCTTATCATATCATTTAAACCAGTGTAATAAAGTGCAGTATATTCTCTTATATATATATATATATTACATTTATATTATTTACATTTTATTTGTCTAATTTAAACACTGAAATCATGACTTTAATATATTTTTTAAAAAAGCAAAAAAAAAAAAGTGCAATATTTTTTTCATTCTTTGCACAAGAATTTCTTGGATATTTAAAAAAAAATTCCGCACCATCCAATCAGCACATTTCTTGACTCTTGAGAGCAAAAAAAGATCTTTGGTTTAGGGTACTAATTCCTCAGTGCTTTCTTTTATAAAAAAAAACAGTTCCTGCTGCAAATTTGAATGCGCCACATTTTTTTCCCCCCAGATGTTTACCAAATCCAAGCCGTCACGGAGTCGCCAGCTGAGAGAGAGAGAGAGAGAGAGAGAGAGAGAGAGAGAGAGAGAGAGAGAGAGAGAGAGAGAGAGCGTGCTGTGGAATGACATCTTTCTGCTTTAAGTGTCTTGCTCCAGCACGACCAAGTAGGTCAAGAGAATCGACATGAGGTGAAGAGACTCACGAGAGCGTGAGGAGAAGGTCAACCGTAAAATCCCCCTCACACACAGAGTCAGGAACCTCTGTGGCTCAGATCTCTCTCTCTCTCTCTCTCTCTCTCTCTCTCTCTCTCTATCTCTATCTCTCTCTCTCTGTCTGTGTGTGATCCTGTCTTCCACTCGGGTAAAGCTGCTAACTGCTGTCGATGGCGTCATCATGGTAGGTACTCAGAGTGAATCATCTACTACTGTACCATCTCATAACAGAGCCTCACAGCAAGGATGGAAGAGGGGACTCCTTACACGCCGGAAGGGGCGGACGGACGAGTCGACCCCGGATGTCAGATGTCAACTGTGTTTGCTTAATTGCTTCATTGGGTGCCAGTTTCGCTCAGGGGGTACTGAGTGACGCTCACGGGGTGGGAAAAGCTGCGAATCTCTGGTGCAATTAATTACTAGGGAATATTCTGCATCGATATCGCTACGGCTTTGCGTTTCTTGCTTTCGAATCCTTAAAACGGCCATGAAATTCGTCCTGGATGTGACGAGTCGTATTTCTTTTCTGAAACAGGAAGAAGTGATGGCGTGTTGAAGCGCTTGAATGATCTACACAAACGGGCAGTAGAGATCGAAATGCACCTCACCCACGCAGAATCTAAACGGACCTTAAGAAAGCTCAGTGAACTAGCTAAATATAGAGAACAGTGGAAAGCCTTCCTGACTCTTAATAATGATGGATAAACCTGGAGCTGAGGAAGGAGAGTATTCCAACCTCCAAGAAGTGCCCAGCACATTAACCGCCTGCTTCCACCCTCTTCCAAAACGAATAAAGTCCAAAATAAGACCTTCTCTATCAACGATGATGTAAACAAAAAAAAAAGAGAGAATGCAATGGCAAAAAAACACAGAGGAAAGTGTATGCTTCTAAAGAGCATTTCATTGATCACTTGCGAATTTTAACTTCATTATTAATCATCCAAAAAATATATATATATTTTTTTAGCATTTTCCTGGAAGTGATGAATTATAAAATATAACCAATAATATTTCCAAAACTGCTTGTTTTCTTGTTAGTTTGTTTGATTGATTTTCAGATGTAGTATCGTATTGCTGTTATTTTGATTATTTCACTGGCACGGTTATTTCACTGGCAAACATCACCAGCGGTGACAGATAACCTAAAGCTAAAATTTCACCCCGTCGACAAAGTGAGCTTCACCGAAGAGGTTATATTAGACTGTTTAAGCTGCTGATTGCAAAAATACTTATAATGTTTGTGTTTTCCTGTTACACTGAAGACGGCAAGCTCCTCACGTCTGGATGGATGAATGATCCCAGCGTGTTTCACCTTGGGGATGTCCATATAATCCTGATAACATAACACTGAAGAGCATATCAGTATAAATGACGAATCCTCTTAATGAAGCATGGACTCAATACCTTCACTGTCCGCTCCTCAGAACATCAGCCGTGTCAGATGAAATTCAAAGATAAACTCATCAGCAGTTTGAGGAGGGAGAAAAAAAAAATACCCAGGAAGTAACGACAAAGTCGTTTACTGTAAAGGAGCTGTCACTTCGAACGGCAACACATGAGCCAGCGTTTTTGTTTTCTTTTCTTTTTTTTGTTTTTTTTCGGCGAAGCAAAGAAGGCGTGAAAAGAGGGAGTCAGAGAAAGATGGTGGGTAGAAGCTGCTCCTCCTTTAACTCCGGAGAAAGAGGATGAAACCTGTCATTAGGAAGGTTAAATGAAGAAAGCCCTCAGTAGGGTGGCTATTGTTGCAGGACAGAGAGGAGGGCCAGCTCTTTAGGGCCTTAAATAACACGGCCTGCTGCATTGTCCTGGACTGAAAAGGCAGAGGTGAAAGGGGGTGGCTGAAACAGCAGTCAGCAGCGGGGATGGGCACTGGCAGGGGATCCAGAATCCTTTTGGGCTTTCGTTTTTTTTTTTTTTTTTTTTTTTTTAATTTTATTTTCATCTCTTGTTGTTCTTTCATTCTCGACAGCTCATCCAGAACCGGTTTTAGAAACCCTCTGAGACGCGTCATCCTGGGGGGAAAATCAGCTCTCTTGTCCTTAAAAAAAAGGAGTGAATTCACTTGTTCCACATTTAAGCCTCTCCTCAAGGCATGAAGATCTATACTTCAACCGTCCCATTGTTTAAGGATAAAGTGACAATTCGAGAGTATATAAAAAGGCTTCTCGTTACGACAGAAATTATATATTATATTTACCGATAGTCCTATTTTATAAAACGTCAGTGCCTCGAAAAAATAAATAAAATAAGAAAAATCAACAGGCGTCTAATCTACAGCTGGGAATAGGCTCTTGGTTAGTGTGTATTACTAGCTTTGATCTTTGAATAATTACTGGAGGGATTTCGGAGCGACTTTCACTCAGTGACTGCTGATAACAGCGTGATGAATTCCCGCCATGAGGTATGTATTTGTAGGTGTCAGGTTCAGAGGAGGGGGAAAAAAATAAATAAATTAATAAAAAATTACGCAATTTCAAATTTTACTCTGAAATGTAGTTGAAAGGCTTGAAATTGTGTGCAAATCAACCAAAAGACTTAAAATATTCCTAAACTATTTTCGAAAATATTCTCACTTCCACTGAAGCATGTTTACATTTATACAAAAGTATATGAGGACATTTTCATGATGACAGATATGTATTTTAGGATATTTAGGTTGGCTAAGGAAGTGCAAACAATTTTTTTCACATTTTAAGGGAACAGGTTTTTACAGTTATAATGAACAAAAAATGAAATGTAATTGTTGGTGAATTGCTGTTGTGTAAGAGGAATAAAACACTTCAGGTGGTAACAGTGTCTCTGCTTTGTCAGTGACGTATAGCTAGCTATGTCCTCTACTGATTTTATTAATCTAATCAAATTTAATCTTTATTTATTTATTTTTTTTAGGTGACCTTTGACATGGTTGTCTTTCTTACCTACTCATGTGAGGTTTTTTCTTTCTTTTCTTTTTTCTTTTTTTTTTTTCTTTCTTTTTTTTTTTTGGAGGACATTGATCAGGTTAAACTACCTGTTAGTGTTTAACTCACCTTGTGTCCACTTTTCACTTTGTTCACCGTGTCTGAATATTAACTCACGACGGGGGGATGTTTCTGCACCTTAGATGTCAGTCTGTCCCATATCACCAAAAAAAAAAAAAAAAAAGGCTGTGTGATCAAACACTGCAGGAGAACAGAGTATATTCATACAGATTCTTTACCAGGACCCTGAGGAGGTAGAGAGATTGCATTTTGAGGAGCGGTTTCAGATTCCTCGCTCTTTAAACATTGTGGAAGATTCACCCGGCAAAGGGAAGCTGAACAAAGTACTAAAGATGGGTGCCAATAATTTTGACACAAGTGCTTTTTCTACAAAAAGACAGAAAAAAATGACTTTTTTTTTTTTTTTTTACTTTAAGTATAAATTTACTTTACTTAATGCTTAGATTTCTTACTGCAAAAACAAAAAAAATGTCATTATTACTAAGCAAATATTATATTATTCCGCCTGTTTGTGTAAGCTTTTACATATTTCAAGCTTTAACGCTTCTTTTCTATAGACGGAAAAAATGTTCTTACTACAAATAAATGCTTAAAATGTCCAATTAGGGGTTTCTTGGTCATATTTTCAGTTTACTGTAATCGTATTATAGATAATATGAGATATATTTAACAACATTCAAGATATTAATTGGCACAAAGGTGCCAATAATTTGGGATTAGTTTATAAAAGGCCAACCATTTTTGCTGCAGCTATAAATGTGACCTTTGTGTATTGTGAAATGCTCCTCGGTGAGACGTTAATGCAATGCAATGTTTGACATCCTTGAAATTGTGAAACGTTACGTTAACCTGCTTTTCAGCATTTTTCCCAAATAAGATGCAAAGGTCAAGAAGAGGTCTCCTAATCTGTCTCTGCTGGGAATCTCACGGGCTCACATGGGTTTGTGACAACTTAACACTCTCCAGCTCTACCTGAATAGGCCATAAACCTATTTGGACAATTAGTGACTCCATTAGAGGGCTTTTGCTCGGCGCTGCCACTCTAACCCTAACTAACGGTTTGAGGAGCACAATAAAGCGTAGGCTGAGTCAGATCCTAATCAACACGACCTGGCTTTAAATAAAAGACCCTTGAGTCATCAAAATCTCATTTTGAAGTCATGCAGATACAGCAGTTTGTCTGTGAATAATAAGAAAAAGAGAGAGAGAGCAAGCCTTGTGTCCTTCTGGTGTTTATCATTAATGGGAGTCTTTAGTAGATGAATAACTGGATGACAAATTGAGGACGGAGTCAGCTTTACACGGAGCCCTGTTAATGAGTACAGGGACAAAAATGCAAAACGGAAGAAAGACTTTTTCTGGTTATCATGCTACTGCTACTACCGCTACGTCCATCGCCCGGCTAAAGGCTGGCTTAAAAGAACAGCGTTTAAATAGAGGACGGCCGTGCAGAGGGAGGCTAATCACTTTCCCCACTGCCTTCTCACGAGCTAGAGTGAAAGATCACAGCGTTAGCAGCAGGGCTAGCCCGCCGTGGCTCACTGCTCCACCCACTTCCATTCAACGGCTCCTAGGGTGGCTGTTTTGGGCCGCTGCACCATTGATGCGGTGATGGATGGCTTCATAAAGCTGCCCCTCTCTCTCTGAAGGAATGCCGCGGTCCTCTCCCTCCAGGCAGGAGGCAGATGCAGAGGCTTCCCCTTTCCCCAGTTCTTTCCCAGGATTCCCCTGGGAGGGCATCAGGCAAGAACCTGATGCTCTTATTGTTAGGAGACATGGACTCAGGCGGTCTCATCCCACCTCCACACCCACACAGCAATTGGGTTATGCCAATTTGACAATGTGTGTGTCCGGCCAGCTGCAGGTACATTAGACTTGCGCGTGCTCCGAGTGTAGAGGCCATGTGTGTTTTTCTGGCACTAATCAAGATTGTGGCTTATTCCTCACTCTGCCTCGAGGCTGCAGGAGCGACAGCTCACTGCGGTTTGACTCAGAGACTCCATTCAGACCTCGGCTCCGTTAGCACGGGCGTAGAAATCGGCTTTATTGAATCCGACACGGTCAGGGTTTTAGGGAAAAGGATCATCGGGGCCTTTCTCTCATTGATTTGCCACAGTTAGGAATCCACCATGCCGAGGTACCTGGCTTGAAAGGACAACCCTAAACAACAAAATAAGTCAAACCACATGGTGGTCCTTCCCTGTATGTTCCTGCTCGAAAATGCTTTAAAAAAAAAAAAAAAAAAGCACTTCGTGAGCGCTTGTGGTATCGGAGTGATAAAAAATAATGACGCTTTTATATATGCCAAAATCCAGCTGGAAGACACTAGAAGGTCCTGACCGTAATAATTCCAAGCGATACAGGGAGAAGCCACAAAAAAGGAAAAAAACAGGCCACCACGATGCAATGACGCAGTATATCAAGTTGCTTGACACTTCCTCAACAGTCAATGTGTTGTCGAGTACATGAATGGAATTAAAAACCCAGCGCACAGCGGTTAAGCAGGAACTTCTCCGAGCTTGTACAACAGGCCTTTTCAGGCTGGCCAAACACATATAACATTGTAATCTTGCAATCAAAGAAGAAAATGACAGAGTGGCCAGCATGCACGGGCAGTAATAGTCCGATGGTTCATAAAGCATTTTAAGAGGCTTTTAAGTTGCGCTGAGCAGTGGGGTAGCTGAAAAGAAAGCTGGGGGGACAATGATTTTAAAGTGCTCCCTTGATGTCACAGACTATTACCCAGATATTATGAGTAATTATGCCGTGTGAGTCTCACAGGAACCAGGGTGTACATGGGTAGAAGCGGTCCAGAGAGAGTTTGTGTGTGGGTGCGTAGGAGGGAGGGTTCACAAGAACAGGAGATTTTTTGTGTTAGAGAAAAAGAGGCTCGGACACTTCATCTTCTCTTCTCTGTGCTGCCAAAAAGGCCAGAGGTCAAATGTCAGGGCGATTGAAGAATTCCAAGCTGCATGCCGACAGATCAGATTTCGGCGACGGGGGAGGGGAGGGATCTGCCCTAAAGGGATAGGTGCCTGTATATGTGTGAGCTTGTCCCAACAGCTTTTTTGTTTAAAGCATCTCAGTGATCCGGAGACTTCTGAGGTTTCACTCGAAGTTGCAAAAAAAAAAAAAAAAACATTAAAATGTTCGCAAGGTACAAAGTTCTCTTGGCTGGAACTACACAAGTTTGTACAATTCGGGGAGGAAAAAAATGAGGAACTTTTTAAAATGTTTTGTGTATTGGATATCGGTTTAGTACAAGAGATGACGTGTATATTAAAAAAAAAATTTTTCTTTTCTAGTTATTATTATAATACCGTATATCACTTTATGTCTTTTTTTTTCTATATGAGTCTCAAAGTTGACTAAGACTAAGTTAATTTTTTTTTTTTTTTTTTTAAGAAGGTGTGATTAGGATACCAAAGTTGTGTCTCTGAGCTGCAGGATCCGAGCCCACGACTTAACATGTTGTGGAACGTCATAGTAATTTGTGACACTTGATGGAAATGGATGAAAAAGTCTACGCGAAAAGAATTTGTGTAACCTGACGTGCGCTAATAGTGTATCCATTGTTGCAAAACCAGTGAGTCTGAAGTATTATCAATCATCTCTATGATTTGGTCCTTGTAGTCACAAAGGTCTACTTCTGTAGACGTTTCTATAGGACAGTCTTTCTATTGAAATGTCTATTGAGTCTCAATCATTTAACATAGTTGCACACATTTAACGATAGTTCCGATAGATTTCGGGAAAACTTTTAGCCTTGATAAGTTCATTCATGGCGACAATATGTGTTTAATCAGACCTGTTATAAATGTTATAAAAGCGTGTAAACGTTCTGTCTTTCCTAAAAATGACAGCGTTAATGGGATTAAGTCTGCTACATGTCTGTAATTTAAGAAATAAGGAAGACGTTTGCGTATTTCAGATCTGCGTCTTCCTGTATATTTTGACAAAAACAGGACTGCCCTTTAGTGGCAGGAAACCCCGAAGCTGAACTCCAGAAGAATTATAATGAGTGATGGTGGTTTTATAGGATTTCACACTAAATTAGCTGAATGAAAAGCTACATGCCCTACACCTCCCCCTGTCCTAACCTTAACTGTTCATTACTTTTTACGTCAGCTGCTCTGATTAACTTTAATGGAATCTATTTTGTGGTTCATTAAAAAAAAAATAATAATAACTCGGTGAAAAACCTTTTACATGGACACATGTCGGTTTCCCTTTCTAGGATAGGTTCTACGTGGGTTTTGCTAGCGATATCAGTACAATTTCATTACGTTGTTATGGTAAATACTTCTTTTTCCATTTAACTCCTGGGTTAAGACGCATTGTTCAGACATTAATCCTTGGGGAAAAGAGCATTAGTGCATCCTGACCATAAAAAAAGGTCATTATTCTTGACTTGCACCCAACTTATCTGTGATTCCTCTACATTCTGATTTAATACCTGACTCGCCAGTGCCAGTGCACGCTCATACACACACACACACACACACACACACACACACACA
>JAOVYU010000032.1:16524392-16544424 GCA_025674565.1 Synodontis membranacea | reverse complement strand
TATATATATATATATATAATTTCGAGCTGTCTGTCTTTTCAAACTGTAACCTAATCACAAGGAAGCAGAAAATGAACTGATCGTATGTTGCAATGGCTGCATGGACCAGATGGTAAAGAAAGAATAAGCTGACACAAACACTCGCACGCAAAGCGATTAGCAGGTATTAACCACAACAACAGCAGAGTCGGCAAATAAAAGACGCATTTACTGTTTTTTTTCCTGACATATACTCTTATTGAGCTCATGTTGGATAGCAAATTGTTTATTTTTCTTTATATTATTGGTATTAGAAAAGTAGAATACATGCATTTTCCATTGATGAAGAGAAATGGACACTCAATTATCTATTTAAGTCTTCGCGCTGTTAGGAGAAGCAAGTGCAGAAGGACGAACTTTGTGCCTCAATGGTTTTGCTTAACTCTTCCTTCTGGATCATGTGTGTCAGGAGAGCGAGCTGTGACTCATGTGTCATGCAGAGTCATGCAGAGGCTCCATTAATTATCCAGAAAACCAGTGGCCTTTGCATTTCCTAGGCTGTTCTGGATCCACGTTTACTCCCTGACCCCATTCTTAGCATCAGCGTGCCAGCTGCTTTGGTCGTCCGTCACCCTGCAGGTACTAACTGCTCTTCCTGATTCATTCATCATCATGCCATCAACCTCGGCCTCTGTCGTACTTCTGATCCATCAGGATGATGACACTGGATCAGAAAACATTTTGCCTTCCTTGTTCGCCTACAGTTATCAATTATCAGTGGAACATTATATGACCAGATATCAATGAATTATAAGACTAATTAGATTTCATTTTTTGGTTTTGTTTATGGTCAGTACAACTGCAAAGATATTTAGAATTTTATAACAGTTCATACCACCGTGCTACTGAACTCTCAATTCTGATTGGTCAGAAGGTATTTGATTGATTTTCTAATGTCTAGTGTCTAATATCTGATTGTTTCTATAGCAACAGCTCATTCACAGGAACTTATATCAACAGATTTTGTAAAACGTTTGCGAAAGAATTGGTGAGGTTTCTGTAAGGGGATGTTCATTTAACATTATAGAAAGACTGTCCAGTGTCAGCGGTTAAAAGAGGATGAAAGAGTTTATGCTTTGTGGTTACGAAGAAACAGAAGCTGATGAGAGGACGAGTGTTTATAGCTGCTATAACCTCAGAGATAACAGGAATGAACTCGGTTTCCTGGATGTAACTATAAATGTATAAAGCGTATGATGTGTTGTTGTTTAATGAAAATTAAAAAAAAAAATTCCTAAATACATTTTTGGCAGTGGCAAATTTTGCTGCAGTGTAAGAGGAATTCAACCCCATTGGATGTGTTGTTACAGGAAAATAATTGACTTTGGGTTGAATACAATATAACATTATTTTACTATAACAGCGCAACACTGAGTGTTTTATTCCTTAATGATAATTAATAATGTGCAAAAGATGGCACTCAGTTACATTACTCACCATATATAACGAATACTCGGTGTATTAGATGTCAGGAGAAAATCAATCAGAATTTATTTTTGACTTTCTTAGCAGCTTGCACTGTATAGAATTACACTTAATCACTGGCCACGGCTAAAATAATGCCCTTAGTCAGTACGAGCACAGCCTGCGGAACGAACTAATAGCAAGTCAAGGGGCTAATTGGACAACAGGTAGGGTTACATGTGACAACAATTAAGCTGAGCTAAAGGCCAACAATATGGCCTCTGGCTCTAAAAGCTCTGCGCTCAACAGGGGCAGTCGTAAAGTGACATTTTTTTCCTTCTCCCACTCTTTAACTGGTGCCTGTATGTTCCATACACATAATTTGGTTATTTATTTTCCTTTACAGAGATTTAGCTGTCTGCCTTTCTTCGATTTGTAAACTGAAATCTTGTGATAATTATAATAAACACATTCTGACATTTTTGAGAATTTACCATGTCCACTAAAATAGAATTGAATGGAGGGGGAGAAAAGTGCAGAACGTGCAGAACGTGCAGGGCAAATAATATGGTTCCTGGAACTTTCCTTATGATTTACACTGTTGAAAAACAAACGATTCTCTACTTACGTAGTTACTAGAATTTTTTGCAACATAAATTCTGGACGGTGAAAGTTTTTTTTTTTTTTTTTTTAGTCAGTTGAAATTAGTATATATATTAATCATTTTTGTCTCTAATGACTTCACTTGAGGCTTTTGCTGACACAATAATTGTATAATAGCCTCTTATTTAAGTTTGTCTAAATGCACAGCAATTATATTTAACAGAATCGTCCCCCTTCTCAGTTTAAGAACATTTGTTTAGATTAAGTGAACATAACTGGTATAATTGTGTAGGATATTTATTTTTGCACAAAGAAAAGACTGAGCATTTCTGTAAGAGTTAAACTCTGCTGTGTTGTATAGAAAGCCTAAATAAATAAATGTAGAAGGAAGAACACTGATCAGTGGTTTGATTCTTTTCTTTTTTTTTTTTTTTTAGGTGTAAATTCAAGGCTACCTTCAGGCTCTGTGTGGATCATTATTAGATAACACATTTACAACATGTTAATCAGTAATTTACATTTTGTAGCCAATGTGCTCAGATTTCTGGAGAATTGGCTGTAGCCTATTTAAGGTTTATTATTTATTAGTTTGAACCTTAGCTTCATTAACAGGCGTGTCACTCTTAACACACAGCGAGCCTTTTGTTGACTAAAGAAGCGTCATAACGTCTCTAAAGTTACTGACAAAACCAGCAAGAGGGGTTTTGACTCCTGTCAGGCTCCAGTCTCCCAGGGTGAAAGGTTTATTCACCTCCGTTTGGTCATTGCAGAGCCTGCCTTATACAAACAAGTGCTTTTGGCATCAGGACATCACCTTTTCACCTAAAAAAAATAAAAATAAAAAAAATAAAATGTTATATGTTAGAGGGGAAATTGAAAATACACTCAGAACACAATTAGAGGAGGATGTCACTTGTTTATGGGTTTTAGTAGGCTATAAGAGAAAAGTTCATAAAAGTTTCATATCATTTATTAACTCAAATAGCCTAATAACTCGGACCTGGTGCGCACTGGGACACTGTTGTTATTATAGTACTTAATTAATTCTAATTAATTGTGTGCGTGTACATTTTGTTGACTCTAAATAAGGACTTAAGTGTCTATGTCTACTTTGGTTACTTAATCATTTATGTGAGCATCGACTCGCCTGTTATTTTTCACAGCGTAATCGTATTAACGGAACTTTAGAAAGCCGCCGTTGTCCAACTGGACGATTCCACTTCCACCAACCAATAGCGCACGGATCCTCCATCAGGCCCCGCCCCTTGAACGAAGGCGTCAAAGCCTAATATGGTGAGTATTTCCTTTTTTGGAGCGCGGAGGGCGGAGCTTGGACAGCCCCTGCTGTTTAGTGTCACTTTCACCGAACTCGGAACTACAGGAGAGGTGAACTGACCTGACAGCTGGCGGATGAGCCGCACTGCTCCGATCCTCAGAACAGCTTCTCAATCCTCACGAACAAAAATATAACCAATAAGGAGAGTTTCCATTCCAACATTCACGATTTGTGGACTGATATCTGGGTTTTTCTTTTTCTTCTTCTTCTTCTTCTTCTTCTTTTTTTTTTACTACGCGTCGGAAAGAAAATTCAAGGAGCGCACATGTGAATTTAATTACCTGCTGGTATCTGGTTTGTTTTTTTTGTTTTTTTGCATGCATGCATGCATGTATACATCCATACATGCATGCTTGTTGGGCTTTTTGTTTTTCCAGGCGAACCTGATGTTTATGCTGTATTTTATGTGATGTAACTTTTGTCCGTTTATGAGTGCCGATTTTTTTTTTTTTGGACATCGAGATCGAACTGAGTGATCCCTGAAACTTTGGCGTGAAGTCTACGCGCTGGCTCGTGGTGAGAGCCACTGACTGACACGGACAAAGCGAGAGAAAGCTTTACGCGTTTAAAAAACTCCGTGGTTTGGTGCGCGGAGGAGCGCGGGCACACGTCGATCATGTCACCGTCGAAGCGCGCGTTATAAACCTGTCAAGAAACATAATCCGATAAAACAATCAGTGTATAGATCTTGGGTTTGAGTTCGGGGCGGATTTAAATCCTCGAAGGACGGATTCTAACCCTCCTCTCCGGAGTTTCATTGAGACGCATCTGCCCTTTAACACCCCTTCCGCCTGATCTACGGGATAGCATGGCAATGGTAGTAAACCAGTGGCAGGAGAGCATCGCAGCCGACCCCGGCTCTCAGCTGCAGCTGTGCGGCCAGGAGCCCGGCGGCGCCCCGGCAACCCCGTCCGCGTCCACGCCGGGCAACGACGCGCTCGGCGCGGACAAGCTGGCCAGCGTGGACTGCATGGTGTGCGGAGACAAGTCGAGCGGCAAGCACTACGGCCAGTTCACGTGTGAGGGCTGCAAGAGCTTCTTCAAGCGCTCCGTGCGCCGCAACCTGACCTACAGCTGCCGGGGGAACCGGGACTGCCCCGTGGATCAGCACCACCGCAACCAGTGCCAGTACTGCCGCCTCAAGAAATGCCTCAAGGTCGGCATGAGGAGAGAGGGTGAGTGCTGCCCCAAGCCCGGTATATCACTCATCAGATATCAAGCTGGAATAAATCAAATCAAATAAAACAAACAAATCACATCCTCGATTCATAACCAGAAATCAGAACTCCTTTAGAATTGCGCAATATATTCTTTCGCAGTAAAAAAAAAAAAAAAAAAAAGATAAATAATCCAGATTTCCTTCCACCATTGAAAAACTGCACTTTTATTTTATTTTTTACTTTTATCTCAAACTTAAGTCATCCGTAAAGGTTGAAAATCATGCAAAAATACTTTTTACACATCCTGTTTGAGTGTTAATAATCTTCTAATGGTAAATTTGTACAGCATTATGAATTGATCGATTTTTCCTCCCTTATCCTCATCCTTATCCTTATTCTTATCCTTATTCTTATCCTTATCCTCACCAATCCTAGATGTCCTTTGAGTGAATTCAGATAAATCATTGCATTCACACACTACTTTTTTAAAACTGGCCTGATCCAAGGTGCACCTTCAACCACGTGACATCAAGGGTTCACTTGTTCCTAAACAAGGCATTTCACTGTTGATCTTTTAAAAGAAGACTCACAGAAGGGTCATTTTAATACATTGTGCAGTAATAGTGTCTGTAAATGTACTGCATTGTATGCTACAAAAGGACATCAGAGCTTATCTGAGGTTACTATCATGCGCACTAATACGCCTCTCTGTAAGGTTTAAGTGGACAGAAAAGGCACTCTGCGCTGATTAAGTGGAGTAAAATGTCACTAAAAGTGCCTGTCGCGTCAAATCTCCGTCTCCACGAGCCATGCAAGCGAAGATGATGAGGCACAATGCTTTAGAGATAGAAGTGTCGACTTCGTACGCATCTGGCTTTAAAGTTACTTCGAACCCACGTATTTTATCCTCACACAAGGAACGCAGCTTTTGTTTTCTCATTCATTATGATGTTTTGCTCTCCTGACACTCCAGCTGCTACCAAAGTGCCCCGGTGGGCTCTGTTTATTGTATTATATGTATTATGGATGGCTCAGTTGGAATAAAAGAGGCACACATCATGAATGACACACGCGTTTCAATTTCTTAATAATCCGTATCGACTTCAGAAAAGAAAATAATAATAATAATAATAATAATAATAATAATAATAATAATAACACGGCGTACAAGCTGGCAGACATTTTTGGTCAGGTTTATTTTTGACATCCATGTCTTAAAAATATATATATATTTTTTTTAGATTATTGCTGAGCAATGTTGATGTTCTGAAGGTTATTTACTTTCAGAAGAGAAGAAATATTAGAATTCTTTTTTTAGATTCTTTTAATCAAGTATCCACTTTTAAATACACATGATTTATTTAAACACGGCACACCGAATTATCAGGATAATAGAATGTGTTTGCTGTTTATTTTAGCAGAAGCAGATGCTTATATAAGCCAGTTAACATGGATCAAGAAACAATTTAAAGATGAATAATGAACCCAAGGTAGTACAGAAACCCACTGGTTACGCGCTCAACACATAACGTTTAATCCTCCATGTGGAATTCAGAGTGCAATATTGAATGAGGGACTAACTTAGCTCTCAGATAGATCTTTTTTTGCTTAGATGTACAAGAACCCGCAAGTTCTGTATATCTACAGCGTTAATTGTATCACCTTTTATTAACTATTAAGGCGACAGTAATTTGTTTGTAGTTTGCGTAAGTTAAAAAGAGCTACTGATTTATTTATTTTTTTAATTTTTTTTTTTTTACTGTGTATCTGGTGTGTTTGTGAAAGCAGGGTTGTGAAAGTTGTGCATTTTGTTCATGGGAGCAGAATTCACATATCATCATAAAACAACGGTTTTTGTTTGAGTCAGGAGTATTTTCAGCCAGAGGGTTAATGTCCACAGAAATTCACAAACTTCTCTTTATTTGTCTGTTGACCTTTCTCCAAGTGTCTTTGTTCAGTCTATATGCAAGAATATGCTCAAAATGTATCTGTGTGTGTGTGTGTGTGTGCCCTAGAGTTTCCATTAACACACCTATTAAATGTCTTGTTCCATTTATTTATTTATTTATTTATTTAAATAATGTTGAATATTTTGGGAAGCACACTTTAGAGGAACGAAATGAGAAATAAATTATTTAAATTTCATCATGGGCCATATTTGTGTTTACAGGATGCTGCTCCACTAATCCAAATGAATGCACATTGCGTACTATAAATATACAAATGTAATGCGTAGCCACCGAATATGATTAGTGTCTTTAGTCATTTCATTACTGCATATCAATGACTGAAATCTACCAATTCCACAAAGAAATGTGCCTGTAGGTTATGTTTTGTCCGTGAAATCTGATAGCAAAAACTTGTTTCATTGTGTTTCCATGTTCAGCACTGGCTGCTAAACGGAGTATGGCCACTAATTCAGGAATCAATCGTTTCTTACATTATTATTAAATAGGACTGGACAGCCTAGCTTAGTGTCACACATATAACGCATGCGTACTTGATTTCTGTTCATTTGTGCGTCATTGTCGCCAAATAATTCCGCACCTACACCAGCCCTGACTCTGTTAACCTCAGCAACCCAAAAACACATCTTTTGGCTATTTTTGATTTCACAAAAAAACAAACAAACAAGCAAAAAAAAAGCTATTTGTATTTGCCAAATTTGTACTTGAAGCCAAAAAGCATCACTTATTTAGTATTCCATGAGAATACATTTGACCTTCACAAATGCCTTTAAAAAGCTGCCCACCCACACACACAGGGATACACCATATCCTTCTCACTTTATCTTTGAGTTCATACATAAGTGAAGCGTTCTTTTGAATTATGCAACGTTTCCCGATGAGAAACAGATAGAGAAGCGCCTTGTATCCATGCAGTCCTAAGTGATCTGCGCTCTGGGTTACTGTGCTATGGTAACTGTGTTTCAGACGCTGCTAAACAAGCCATTACTTTGACTCGTAGGTCAAATTCTGCGATCCTGTAAAGACACGTCTACATTGAAACAAATTCGATTTTTATCCCGCTGACATTTCACTCACACACGCACACACACACACGCGCACACGTTCAGCTGTATTGAATTGAAAAAGTGTGCCACTCGTGTCCTCGGGGTGCTCTGAGGTGTGTTTTAGTTTCTTAATTACAACATCATTTGTACTTGCAGAAGTGTTGCAGGATTTCTTTATAGGCCTTTAATCTGTTAATTACGGTTCCATATTAGTGCTTTTAAGGAATTAGTGTAAGTCTGGTCTTAGTGTTAACATGGGTGGTGTTTATTAATAGAACGCAACAACACTATGGACTATAACTTTATTGATACCAAGCCAAAACCTTTCCCCCTGTGTGTGTGTGTGTGTGTGTGTGTGTGAGGTTTAACCTCATTCGTAACCTCATTTATCTAATCTAACCTAACATGTGTAAATAATACTGCTTGCCTGAGCCGAAGACGGAGGTGTCGACAACTATAGATATGATTAATAGTTTTTGAAAAAAGGACGTCTTGACTGATAAGGATATGTCCTGGAGAAAAGCATGTTGGAATTATTGGGTCATTTATGACTGTTTCTGGAGCGGCTAATTTCACTGAGCTCTTTGTGATGCGGAGTGTTCAGAAATCCCACTCGCTACTCCTACTGACGTGTCACGTGTTCGTCGATGAATGAGGCCGAATCATGACGCAGTCTCCATTGTGCTTTACAAAGACCTTCAGTTCAGGCTTTTTTTTTTTTTTTTTTTTTTTTCCTGGAAGACAATTTTCTGCTAGTGTTTTGACATCAGGGGCTTTCGGACAAGGCGGACAGAACCCGATGTGCGTTTGAGCCATTTTTAATTTTTGTGAAAATAGGTCAGAGGGCTGATTTTGCAAGAGCTGAAGTTTCCCCTCTGGCACGCAGCCAAGCTGCTCAACTGCTCTACCTGTTTTCGCACCTTAGGCTCCTCTCGACATGATTGACATTCCAGCCTGACAAAAGGGCTCATGATGGAGAAAGAGCAAATGTGACCGACTGACAGCCATTGCGTGTGTGTGTGTGAGTGTGTGTGTGTGTGTGTGTGATTGCTGGTATGTCCTGCATGCACTACCGTGACCTTTGTTAAGGCACGAAACGGATGGATATAGATACGACGAGAACACTGGCATTCACACACACACACACACACACACACACACTCACTCGTTATCTCCGTCGCACACACAAAAGACGCTTGATCTCTCGTAAACAGCGTATCAGGAGCTCCTAAGTATGAATTGATCTCAGATCTCAGGGAAGTGGACAATATGCACTTAGCATAAGTGCCAAGACGCCCGACAGCGTGCGCACACGCACTGCACGTTGCTGCCGGAATCTCAGCAGGCGCACACATACCGGAGCCTCGTCCTGTGACCCGTGACAAAGGGTGAAATATAGGTCACTGGAAGGTAAACATTAATATTAGACAGGTTTAAGACAAAGTCCAAATGTGACAGGTCTCAGCCAGGTTTGGGTAAATATCACCTCGCCGCTCGTGCAGTTGGCTAACTCTTATCCTGCATGCTGTACGTGCACAAACAAAAAAAAAAAAAAAGAGAAAAAAGAAAAAAGCAAATGCCTTGTTTTCGGCGTGCGCTTTTGAACGCACAGGAAGGAGATTTCATTCGATTGTGTCCTCTCTTAAGTAAGATATACCATAATCACAAGGCCTGAGTGCAGAGTGGAGAGCTAATTGTATGACGTTATTATGATAACCGACTCCTCCCAGCTCAGCTATGCGGTTGGTGTGGTCTGTTTCTTTAAACGTTCCTTCAGGGCTGAAGTGTGTTTGGCAGATCTAACTGTATCTTTTGTGATCTTTTGTCTAATCTGTTTGCATGATCAATTTTGTTTTTGTCAGTGGGGTATTTGCACCGCCTTTCTTTTCTTTTGACCGACCGTATTGGCTTGGAGAACATTAGTACATTGTCGAAGTTTTGAGATATAACACAAGACAAGAAACACTGTGAGTTGGAAAGTTGGGGAAATCCAGCTGTTATGACACTTGACCTATAGCAAGAGATTTCCTCCAACTCCCCACCATGTGTTTAGCATATTCCCTTATTAATTCATCAGACCCATGTGACCGGCGCTATTATGGGATGTGTGAAGGACTCTTCCTGTTGCACAAAGAGAGGCCATAATAGCTTTAACATGTCAAAAGTCAATTCCACTAGCGTGCGAAGTTTTGACAGCGTGCTCTGTGGCTTCATGGGGAACTGCACATTGTTGTTGTTGTTCTTCTTTTTTTTTTTTTTACGTTTCTGCTCTCAAAAAGTAGTACCAAAGGTAAAAACCAAAGGCACGGGCATCCTTTTCCCTACTTCATGTAACTGTTCACGTGGATGTCGGATGAAGTGTCGGGTCGGGGATCGGGTGATAGTGAACTGTCAACACTGCCGGCGTTCAGGGTCAGTCCTGTTATGACTCACTGGTCTTTGTTCAGCGCCTGGCAAAGGGGGAATTTGTAGCAGGAATGACATCATCTTTACAGGAATTTCTAAAGGTTTAGGTCACCTGAGCAGGAGCGAAGTTTGGTAAAATAATCATTTCGCTGTATTATCTGCCAGGTCATAAACCCCCAGACGAGCCCCATAGTGTGACCAGCTCCAGTGCAGTGTGTTGCCATGCCATTCTTGGATTTCCCCTCAATCATTGAAGGAACATACAGAGATCAACTCCGTTCAGTGCAGTCACTTCCTCTCAAAGTTCCCAGTAAGAGCAGTGTTGCTCAGTTCAGAAGCCTTGTTCCACTGGCCACCCACAACTGATCCTGGATCACGGCCAGCTACTTCCCTCTCTCAGTCAGTCTTTTTTTTTTTTTCTTCTCATTCTCTTTTCTTCCTCCGTGTACCCTTTGACCCTTTCCCCACTTTCTTTCTGAGCCAAGGTCCACGTTCGAAAACTCCGCTGTAAACACGGTGCAAGGTTTTTGCCCTCTGAAAGGGCACACTGAAACACCGCGGACTCGCCAGATTCGTTCCATGCAGTGTTACGTGCTTCACAAATCATCATTTTGTATAAAGATCTGAGAAAGCTGTTTGGGTTGGAACGGTTTCCTTACAACGAATAGTGAACCTTAACTTCAAATAACAATAAATAAAGAGTCTTTCTTAGTTGCAACCCGCACAGGCGCCTTTTTCAAGCTCAAGACTAGATCATTTATAGATCTCGTTTTCCTCTAAGCATTACAAGTCCTGTCCTGTTTTTCGCAATAATGCCAGGCCCTTGTTGACGTTACGCTTGGTCCCTGAGACGTCCCCGCTGAAGTTTCAATACCCTGAAGTTTCCCATTTTGAGAATTTCCTGTCTCCCCTTCACCTCACTCTTCTAAGCCCTTACTACAGACCGTGGTTCAGGGATCTCTGGGGGGGGGGTTTGTTCCACTGCAGGAACCAACCAGAAGTCTGGGCCCGTGTGTCAAGTACGGTAGGGATCGTTGACATCTCCAATAATCAGTTACTTGGCTTCGTATACTATGCCTAGCAGTTTTAAACCTATAGACAAGGGGATTTTAATGCCAGTCTCCACAACCCTCCGATCCACAACCCTCCAATCAGTTGGCTCACTTTGAGGATGAAAGCGTTCTTCCTTGTGCTACAATTTCCGGTGACCATAACAGTCTTAAAGTCCGGGCCGTGGAGCGTCACACTTGTTCTGACACAGCCCCTAATGAAACTGTGCGTACAATTCCCATTGGTGTACCGTCCTTAAATCTATTACGCTCGTTCATGGAGGCAGTATAACCTTGGGAAAAGAGGTTCTCGGTAGTCTGTATCTTCTGAGTATAATCTACTGTATATATAAAGTGTCGGCGCGAGTGGATTTTGGTGATCCGGGGCTTTTTATTTATTTATTTATTATTTTTTTTTTTTGTTACGGTCTCAATTAAAGTCTGTGATATCTGAGAGTAAAACATGATTAAGGATAATATCCATGTTGATTAAGGAGAAGGTCATGACTCTTGCCATACTTTACGATCCTCGAGTAACGCAGCTGTTCTATTCTAAGAGCAGGAGACGCGGGTTTTTCTTTCTGTCCCTAACACACCTCTCTCTGTCTGTTCTGCCGTGCACATGGCCGTTGTATGTAACAGTAGATGGAGTTATTAGTCAGACAGCGGCATGGCTGAACAGGTGTTTTCCAAATGGGCTTTGAGGGGCATGGTGGCAAAAGTGGGCTCTCTTTGGCCCTTGGCCTCCGCTGAGCCATTTGTCAAGGGGAGGTGTGAAAAACCATTCCGCTTTAAGCGGGATCTATTCGCTCATTACTCATTGATGGAGAGCAAAGGATTCTTCTCTCTCCACAGATATGCAGCAAACACCGAACCACTATTTTATTCAGGCCTCGCGAACTAGCGAAGTAGCCAAAACTCTGGCATTTTGGCAAACTGTGCCATGTTTCAGATATTTTTCAAGCAGTGTGATTCGAGTAGGTCACCAGTTCAAAAATATAAATGAGCTTATTGACTTCCAGAAGATACTGTAGAAGATATATATAGAAGAAGTCAAACCTCCAGCGCGGTATTATTTAACACATAATAGATGGTTACTTATTTGTTGCGGCTATGAGAGTAAAACCTCGTTCTCTTGTCTGCTTTGAGAATCGGATTGCATTTTGCACTGACATTTCACTAAAGTCTATTATTAAAGAATTTTAAGCAAAAGATAATACCTTTGTAGATAATAAGATCATAAGAATTCTTTCTTAATTTGCTCAACATGCAAGCAGTATGCAATTTACTGCGATTTACATCGGTGGCATTTTTTTTCTCTTTACATTGCTTATGTGTTTTCCTTTCGTCCACAGCCGTCCAGCGAGGACGCATGTCCAGCTCTCAGACCAGTCCAGGCCAGTACCTACCCAATGGGAACGACCCGTATAATGGGCAACCGTATCTATCGGGCTTCATCTCTCTGCTTCTGCGGGCAGAGCCGTACCCCACGTCCCGCTACGGTGCTCAGTGCATGCAGTCCAACAACCTGATGGGCATCGAGAACATCTGCGAGCTGGCAGCACGTCTTCTTTTCAGCGCTGTCGAGTGGGCCAAGAACATCCCATTCTTTCCAGACCTACAGCTCATGGATCAGGTAAAGCCACTAGAGACCAGTGAACCCTCGTGATCGTACTAAAATAAATAACTAGCTGATTGAATTGGCGCGGAAAAGCATTTTCGCTGCAGTGTTCTTTCAAAGATGTGCCTTTAGCAGTTACTTCAAGACAAATCAAGACAAATACGATCATTGCTTTTATGGGTGCACTTTCTGTTCTAGTCAAAGACGGATAGCGATCGTATGAGCAATGTTTTTTTTTTTTTTTTTTGGTAATTCCTCCCGTAATACGATCCAGCTGAGATCAGAGTCTGTACGTGCAAAGCAGATTTTGAAATTCCGTGATGCGCGTGTTGGTTGATGGCTGACTCATTAACTCCCCGATCCTTATCACTGACGTTCCTTATGACGCTGTTGGTTCCTAGGTGGCGTTGTTGCGCATGTCGTGGAGTGAGCTGTTCGTGCTGAACGCGGCACAGTGTTCCATGCCCCTGCACGTGGCACCACTGCTAGCCGCCGCCGGTCTGCACGCCTCCCCGATGTCAGCCGAACGCGTGGTGGCCTTCATGGACCATATCCGCGTATTCCAGGAGCAGGTAGAGAAGCTGAAGGCCCTGCAGGTGGACACAGCGGAGTATTCCTGCCTCAAGTCCATTGTGCTCTTTACTTCAGGTAAGAAGCATCAACAGAATAAGCATTCTGGGTGTCCTGTAATCATAGCCCATCTTCAACATGACATGATTCTCAGGTTTCACTAACTGAGTTGTACTTCGGTTATGCGCTGCCAGTCAAAAGTATTTGAACACGTTTTTGAGGGTTTTTTTTTTTTAATAAGTATTAAATCTTGTATAAAATTTCGTCTTTGTAAAAAATAAAGTCTTTGTATTAATGAGTTTATTTCATTCGTTGTCCGCGCTCAGATTCTAACGAGACTTTCCGCGTGTAAACAGCAACAGGTGTACAGTTTGTTGTTGTGTTGCTGTTTAATCCAATTAAAAAAAATATAAAAAAAGTTACAAGCGTTTATCACGCAGACCGGTTTCTGATTCTAGAAATTTTATCCCATTTCTTCGAGCCAAAAATAGCATGTCGTTCAAAAACGCATTTATTATAAAACCCATTCTAAACTAATTTTAGAATTTTAATCATTGAGAAAACGTGATACCACTAATATGCACGTGAAGTAAGCACGTATCATAATGGTGCTTCACCGAGTAGAAGTGTGTGCGGTGTGACTGTTTTTTCAATCCCACTCCCACCAGAGGAATCTTGAAGGAATTCTGACCGATCCCACACACTCTCACAATTATTTTTCTTCGTAGCCACCTACGCCGTGAACCTAGTGATTCCCAGTTGATTTCAACGAAACGACAACAAATGGTATAAAGAACCTGAACTGATGATTACCCTGAAAAGTGCACCGTGTCTGATAAGCTCCCCTGTACTCCTTGCGATCTCACGACGAGAGTAAACCCATCCATTCTTGTGGCTTTGTTGTCGGGTTTCGTGGGATCCAATCCAAATCCACACCTCTGGCACAGAGTGACACGTTTTATCATCTGCAGCCAGTTAGTAACACGATCCAGCCTTAAGAGATAATGCTACGTCCGTGATCTTTTTTCGTAAATAAGCCTGCATTTCTGTTCCTTTTTCTTGTCACGTTTGAACAAATGAGAAAAAAAAAAATCCAGGTTCTTATGTCATTTTTCTTTCTTTTTTTTTTTTTTTTAAAAGCCTAGTTGATACATTCTTGTGTTCTGATGCAGGGGGTTAATGATAATCTGTCATGAAACAATAATAAACAACTTTTTTTTTTTTTTTTTTAAAGTAGTGGTAATGTTCTCTAGGCTACACTCGAATCTGGATGGGGGGAATAAAACAAGGCAGCTGCTCTAACACACTTAACACAACACAGAAAGGGGTTACTAATTACTTGACAGGTCAAATGTCAAGTCTTAAAGTTAGTTAGATAGATATCTCTGCTTTAGCCAATGTAGTACTGATGCACTTTCGAATTTGGCGACCCCGCCGTAAAAACACGCTGGCTCAGGAATAAATTGCACAGTTTATTTTTCAGTGGCTGGAAAAACATATGGAGTTGCTTGGAATGCTATCCAAACGTCCCGTCCCGCAAACTCTCTTAATGTGGCCTGCGGGTACAATGGGCTAGGTCACACGTGTGGCTTCACACACGTACGTGCGCAACCTCCACCTATTTTGATTCATTTTTCAGCAATTTTGAACTCCACAAGCACAGTTCCTAAAATACGACCTACACTCTCCCGAATGGTTCCCTTGTTTCTTCGAGCTTGCATCTATTATTGAAACCAGCCGGGCAATCTCTTGCCCCTCCCCCTTTCTCCCACCAGCAAGCCTGAATTATGTATGCTGAGTTACAGTGAGAGGGTTCGACGCAGTCTGACCTACATAACTCGCCGCCTCGTTTCCCAGAGGGCTTTGCACCCCGTCCATATTGCCCCCAATCTCCCTACTGGAGGCGAATGCCGTTGGTGCTTCATCTTTTTTTTTTTTTTTCCCCTGGATTCGCAGCGGTAGGGGGCCTCCTCATGCGTACTCTCACTGTGAGGCACAAAGGGAACGAGAGCGTACCTTCTGCCATGTAGACAGCCTCATGGGAAAGTGCGCACAGGCACGCAAGTCTTGTCAGTACCGACATTATTCTCAAGACTGATGCATCACCCAGTCCCCTCAAAACATTGGGTACAGTGACTGATGATGTCTTTATATGCCCCAACGTGACAAGGTCAGACGTGACAGTTGTGTCCCTCCGTGTAGCAAGGAAAGGGTGGGGGACTGTTTTTTTTTTTTTTCTTTTTTTTTTTTTTTTAAACCCCACAGAAATATGAAGCAGCTCGTCTTTTGTTCCTCCAAACCAAAACTCAGCGTGATAACTTATTAGTAATGTGTAAGCTGACAGAGAGAATGAAGATGAGGGATATGGGTTGAAGTCATTTTTCACCCTTAAGCAAAAAAAAAAATAATAATAATAATAATAATAATAATAATTGCTGTTGGAGCCACATTAGTCAAAAAAATAAATTCAAACCTCTAAAGCAAACAGAAGAATCCTACGCTTGTCCTTGTTTCTATGAGCAACAACAACAACCAAAAAAAAAATTCAGTCTTTAGCATTACCGTGAGATCTACTGGATGGCATCTGATATTTGCTTTAGAATTAAATTTTCGTTTTTTGGTTTAAAAGTCTTTCAGTGATCCAAATAATCACTCGACTACCTGATGTTTAGCGGTAGGATTTATCCCTTGCGGAACTTTAGTCCTTTAATCTGTTCAGCTTTTCCACCTGCGCACTCTCCGCACTCGTTCCGCAGTCAACACCGTGTTCATCGCCTCTTAGCTAACTAGCCGAGTCGGGTCTCTGTCGTATCTTTGTGCAAAAGTTTTGCGTAGCTGCATAACCACCGTACTGGAGTTCACATTAATACGGCGTCGAACATCACTGATCTTAAGGACATCGTAAGAACGCTAGCTCATGCTCTTTTGTTCAGCTGAACTTGACCATTGTGAGTAATGTCTAAAATCATTTAGACTCCAGCTAAACAACATCGGAACTGCATGAGCAAAGTACGAAGAACCAACAAATTAGCACCGGGACCACTAAATATATTTAATATTTAATATATTCACGATGGGTTTTTTTTATTTTTTAATTCCTTGAAGTATGATCATTAGCCATGTTTTGTCTCTAAATCCTTCGATCCCAGGATGTTGAGTAAACACTAAGCACAGAATCTCTGCTTCTTTTAGATGCCATGGGCTTGTCAGACGTGGCCCATGTGGAAAGCATCCAGGAAAAGTCCCAGTGTGCCCTGGAGGAGTATGTAAGGAACCAGTATCCCAATCAGCCCAACCGCTTCGGGCGGCTCTTGCTGCGTCTGCCGTCGCTGCGCATCGTCTCGTCGCCCGTGATCGAGCAGCTCTTCTTCGTGCGCCTGGTGGGCAAGACGCCCATCGAGACACTACTCAGGGACATGCTGCTGTCCGGCTCCAGCTACAACTGGCCCTACATGCCCGTGCAGAGAGACCGACCCCTCTCGCTCCACTACAACGAGAACGGGCCTTGACCCCATCCACGTCCGCTAAAGCCACATCATGTAGAACCCATCAGCACCTAATCCGCCATACCGTGTCCGGGAACGGAACTCTTGAGGCGTTCTCGTGCCACGATCTCGTCCTTCTGCAGTTGCTCTACAGTGTTTACGGACATCAAGACTGAGTACTTGACTGCATCACCTTGACTGAAAAGGGCAAAGTCCATTCCAGTCCACTGATTTTCAAACAAGCCAGAAGCCATTAAAGCTGATACCAAAGTGGGTGTCTTTTTTTTTTTTTTTTTTTGTACCTGGACATTTTGAGAAACAAACAAACAAACAAACAAAAAAATCTGTCTGTATGTTTTAAGTGGAGAAATCGTGCTAACACTACGGTCTAAAAAGAAACGAGGCCAGTAAGACTCTGAATATGCTAAAGCCACTGCCACGACATAAACGGCACGTGAACTGTATGAGTCGGTGAAAAAGAAACAGCAACAAAAAAAAAAACCCAAACAAACTCTGTTGTGGTTCGTCTCGATGTCATTTTGAGTCTCTGAAGGAGTTCGAAGATGTGAAAGTGGCACTTCGTATTTGAAACCAGCCAGGCACCCTCCCCTTTTCTCTATGCTCTTTTCAGCTACCACCAAAAAAATAAATAAAAATACAGCACAGCTAGATAGACTTACCGTAGTTGCCATGTAAGGTCAGTAATATAGTGCTTAATTCTTTCATCGAGGAAAACACTGAACAGTATATCGAGGAAAATCAGGACCTCGGCGTATACTCGGCTCTTGGGGACCGGACCGGGCGTCATGCTGTGTGTGTAGCAGCGGATATCAAGTACTTCATTATTCTTCTAGCAGTATGTTTCAGTATGTCACTGTTTTAACATGGCACTACAGCTTTCAAAGGCAACGTTTGGATTTATAAGCCACGGAGTCTTATGAAAGCACGACCTGTTATATTAGTTCACAAAAATATTTCTATAAGAGTTTTTCCTGTATTTTAGGTTTGACGAAAAACGAATCCTTGAAATAAAAATTTGTCGTTCACAAAACGTCTGTTGTTTTGTCGTAGTTTGTAGTTTGTACAGTCAAGAGTGTTCCTGATGAAATACTGACGCTTAAAGATAATATTTTATTTCTTTTTCTTTTGAAAAAAAAATATTCACTGTGGAATTTGTGTCCTGAATAAATGTAATGTTAATTCTTGTTAAAGTTATAGAGTCGATGTAGATCCTAAGTCGAGCGTCAATTATCAATTTCAGAAATGAATAAATTTGTTCATGAATTTTTCACGAGAGCATATGCGCAAGAAATATGATAGTCATTGAAATAAGGTTTGTTAAGTAAATGAATGTATAATGAGACTCACTAATGCCTGCACTGACTTCCTGCCTTATAATATACGGATTATGCTGTCAAGTTGAAAAAATTTTCCGGAAACGTATCTCGATTACACCAATTTAATTAGCATTTTTTGTGAAAAATCAGTTTAACGGGGAAAAAAAAATGGATAATTATAATAATGGGACCCTCTACTGTTGAGAACGTCCCATTATTATATCTATCTACCCCATTAATATATTATTATATTAACGCGGACCCGCTTAGGAGGTGCTCTTTCACCTTTTGTTGTTTTCAAAGCCCTTTGCCTTTTCTGGAGTTTAGTGGGCGTTGCTTAATGTACAGTACTGTAAATCAGCTGTATAAATTGTTCATTTAAAGGTGATTGGCTTTTATAAACATACACACTTGAATATTTGAAACTTCTAAATACAGCTGGAATATTTAGGATTTTTTTTGCCCTTATAAACATTAACATGTGTACACATACTGTATGAATAATGTACAGTACATGTGTGTTATTTTCTTGATCTTCGTTCATAATGTCCTCTTTTTAAGCCCAAAGACAAGCGTTTGTATGATATGTTCTGATAGATAAACCAAACCCCACCTTAAAGAAAGAAAGGGTACGCTGTCCAGTTTCTGTCCTTCCCCCACTTTTCTATCATGCTCCTTGAGCAGCTTATATAAAAATGACTTATGTCTTCATTTCAGAGCTGTCAGTCCCAACCGGACACGGTGACCTCTCCACTCCCTCCCATCCCACGATATGTTAGCTCCCCATGAATATAAACCACACATGGGGTGCGTTACATATGTGAAAGTGTGTGTGTGTGGGTGGGTGTGTGTGTGGATCTGAAATGTCACCTGATAGCCGAGCGCATATCTTCCTTTCGCCCCATGTGCCATCAACATTTATGGGAATCTGAATCTTTAACTTGACGTACAGGGTATTCGCCGAGGTGCATTCAGATTGTTAAAGGAGACCCGAGCAGGCGCCAGCCCACGGCTGAAATGACAAATCCCGTATCTCTGCCTATAAATCATTCATACTTGGCATTAATAGTCCCACACCCCACTATCACAGACAAACAGATTGCTGCATTTGCCCCCTGACTAAACAGTCACTCCTGTTTAACCCCGACACCTCAATCTGTTATGACACGGTTTCAATTTGCCAAGAGATGTGGATGGAGCGGAGAGGTTCGGAGGGTGGAGGGCATTCTGTATTCTAAGTGGATGAATAAAGATGCCCCGTGGCTGTTGCTTTTTAGATGTGAATGCTAGCCACAAGGGCAAGGCACCCGACTGAACTCTCCGTGCTGCAGTGTCCAGATCAATAGACAAATTGAATTGAGGTCACAGTTTGTCCATAAGGGGTCCCACTTTTCTGGCCGACTGTCAAAAAGCCAGCTGGGACGGGAAAGGGGAACGTTTTCTGCTGAGTGCTCCCTTATTTAATCCATAGACAGATAGACGGACAGACAGATAAACAGGTACTGTATGTCTGTAATAGGTAAGGAATAAAACACACAAAGTTGTGCAGTTATAGGAAAATAATCAGTGACTGGGTGCGATGAAGTGGATTTACTGTTACCTTACTGTTGATGTTTATCCTGCAGCAGCACATCCTGAAGTGTGATGATAACGATTTTATGAACCGAAAAGCTAACATTTTTTTTTTTTTTTTTTTATCACATTTAAGTTTGTGAAACAGTCACGAAACAAGTTACTTCCTGTAGTGGCTTTACTTTACAGGAGCTATAAAGAGAAACTGCAAAGCATAATCTCCTATGTGTTTAATTAATAAAGAATGAAATAAATGATGCTATCATAATGAAAATGATAAAGCATTAGAATGAAAGCATTAATATAAACCTACGTTTTGCAGCTGCACTCTGGTCAGAGCCGCTTTACTAGAAAATGAATCGGCGCCTCCTGACCAATCACAATCAAGCACTCGAAAAAGCTGTGACAGAAACTTATACATCAAACGATACAGTATA
>JAOVYU010000032.1:16482990-16497721 GCA_025674565.1 Synodontis membranacea | reverse complement strand
ACTCTCACCAAAATAACTGGAAATATGGATTTGGCAATCTAAATGTAGCTCATGACGCTCAATTAGCTCATTACACATACTTAATACTTAAGTAACGTAATACTGTAACTTTAGGCGTATTCATATTAACATTAATTGAACTGTATTGTATTGTAATGTCTAAAGATACGACAGGATACAAAATTAGCATTTCTATGTCTTTATTGTTTTCAAGTTTACAGCATTAAGCATAGTTTATGCTTCATAAAAAAACAAAAAAACAAAAGATTAGCCCAAAGATTAACCAAAAGAAGGGATATGACTCCATCGTTTCAGAAACTTAACAAAAATGAACATAGTATGGCAAATACTACATTGCAAGTACTACAATACTATATTATAGCCTACAATAAAACTGGCCTGAGAAAAAAAAAATCACAGATAGACAATGACTATTAGCTATAAGAGGCTACCCAGTCACATTTCGAAAAACGAAATTAGATATAACAAAATCAAAGTGCTTTTAATGATATTGAAGTGTTTAGGCCTATTGGCCCTCGAAGGAAATACAGCTCAAACACTTTAGTCTGACTTCCGAGCAGAAAAAAAGGTTTAGCACACAAAGTGCATTTGACTACGATGTTCTTCATATCCTTATTTTTCACAAACTTAAAGTAATGGGCGTATGCCCATCTGGAGAATGTACTATCCGACGTTAGATCAGTTACAGGTTCACTCATCTCTATGTTCTGTCTGACTGCAAGAAGTAGAACATTTTGCGTGGACGTTTCTCCTCTGCTGATCTCATGGTGATTTTTGGCGAATTTGTAAGAAGAAAAAAAAAAGTATCACTTCATTCTGGGTTAAAAATGCATTGTAACGCGCGTCACTGACATTTGTACCGAGTAAAATATTACCAATTTTTTTTATGTAATGCCTTACATTACCGCATTACAGCAAAAAGCAATGCATTACAGTAATCCGTTACTTTTGTAACGCGTTACACTCCCAACACTGTTTGTCAATTGGTTTACTCAACATGCATAAAAGACATGAAATAAATGAAGCTTTATTACCATTTGTTTTGAAAATCATTTATTTGTTTGATACATTAAACATAATAAAAAATACAAATTTGTTTACCGTCTAGTGCTTTTATTGACCAGATAATACATTTGGTTTAATGTTTAAAGATTGAGATTTAAATGTATAGAGAAATAATAAAACTAGCCAAAATAAATAAATAAATAAAAGGAACTCAAATGTATAAAACTAATTTTAATTTAAAAGTAACCAGAGAATATTTAAGGGACATTTTTTATCCAAGTAATATTAATTGATATCCAGTTAATTAACATATTGGTATATATCATCTAGTTTTTCTTAGTTATTTTATATTATATTAATAGCTATGTGAGTTATAGAGTCTGGAGTCCTGAAGCATCACTCCTAGTCTTAATGGAAATTCAAAGACACAAGCAGGATTCCAGGAACACGCAATCCTCGACAGTCAACATAATATATCCAAATTATGTTAATAAGTTTTGAAAATCGCAGGCATTATGTTGCTGTGACATCACTATATTTTTAACATCCGCCTTGTTCTTCTCATTACTGTACATGTCAGTTTACCTGTAAGAAGATAACATGAAACCTGTGAGCATGGCATATTACGGCTAACGTCTCTCCACCTGCTATTCAGACTCAATTCCAAAATTTTTTTTTTAAATGTCCCAAGCTGTGATCAAGAGTATATTATAGTGTGAATTTTAGATTTGTATTTTCCGCACTGATGTCTGGATTCACCCCAACTTCATGAAGAAGAATCAGTTTCTAAACATTTAGAAATGAACTACAATAACAGATTACTGAGATTCTGACATGGTTGAGCTGTCGGTGTATTAGGCACACATCCATCTGTATATAAAATGTGTTATTGTACAGCGGATGAAAATAGCAGATGAAGAGCTAATGACAAACGACCAGGGATCTGTGAATGAATCCAGTTAATCAGCACTACATCTAGTATAATCTTTTATTTTCTTACACAATGATGTATTTTCCTTGCTGTTTTTTTTTTTTTCTTAAATTTTTTACATATATCTTTTATTTAATCGATTATTTATTTGTCTTTGTTTCTGTCTACTGCAGCGCTGGTGGGAGCGTACAAGCCAAGAATCTCATTGTTCAAGAAACCTTGTGCACATGACAATAGCATTCTCGTTCCTTGAAACTGATACTACTTGATTCTGTGATGTGATTTAAAAAAAAAAAAAAGCTTTATACTATATAAAAAAAGATATGTATGTCACACGTTTGTTTTCTGAGCCATACAGTAGTAATAGAGAATGTTGAGAGTGGTCCAAGCAAACAGATTTCAAAATAGATTAGATTAAATAGATTTCAGATTCAACTGCAAATTTGATCTCACACCAGGTCTCATGCAAAAAAAAACATATTTGCTTTTCAGAGAGCAAGGGAATTTGCCTCTAGTGGACACTCAGCATCAAAACCAGACAGCTGATAACGTAGGAAAGCTCTAATGGACTGATTGCTTGTGCCAAATTGTCGTTTTTACATTCATCTCACCAGACAATTTTTTTTTCATTTGGTGTAAATATGACAGAAAGGTGGCAGTGTAATGGTCTTGATATTAGAAGAATAAATGTATTGGTCACAGGCTGTTCCTTGTTCCTTTAAATAAAAGTTAACAATGGCAAGCATTTCGGACAAGACAAGACAAGACAAGACAAAAAATATGTCAAATTTATTCATAAAACATTTAAATGCAGTTTTCACCGACAAAATATTGCTGTACAAAATACAAGATCAGATACTTGGAAATATTCTGTTTCACAAGTGTCACACACAGTGAAAAAACTGCACTCCAATCTTATCTTAATCTATATATTTGAAATAGCGTTCAGGTTTAACACTGTTTCACAGTTCACCCTCTGCGTACAGTCTGCAGGTGAGTGATTGTAAAAAAAAATAAAATAAAATAAAAAAAGCCTTAATATATATATATATTTTAAAAATGTAGAATTAGTAGAGCAGATGAACAAGCCATTACTGCAATATTGTGCTGAGGAATAAAGAACTAATTCATTTCCAAAAACAGCTTAGGCTGCATCTGACCTCTGTGATGGCCTGCAGGGAGAAGTCTTGCGTCACGCGAACGTCCCAGCGTTCATTTTAGAGGCTCCGGATTCACCACCACGCCGACCACCAGGATAGAAACGAGCAAATGAATCACCGTTCAGCACCGTGTCACAGCATAATAGGGTCAATTATGAACTAACAATTATCAACTAATGTGCATTCTCTAGGACAGAGACTGTATATTAAATGTACATCAAAATCTCATGAATAAACAATTCATCTTTTTATTACTATTATTATTATTTTAAATAAAAAGGTCTAACTAAAGATTACAAAGCTAATAAATAAATAAACAAACAAACAAACAAATACATAAAGAAATAAATATTTAGAAAACTCACCCACACTTTTGTTAGCAGGGAGTGCACTGAGTAAACACCAAGCTGTCTCAATTGAGGAGGTTAATTTGCATCATGCCAACGGTTCATGAAACCGTTAAACCAGCTAGGTTAGTATAAAACATATACAACAACTTACAGGAACATGACCAGAACAGACAAAATAATATTAATAACAGTAATAATGAAAAGGTCTATAACATTAAATCTGACAATACTTGGATTAATAATAGTGTGTTATATTTTCATTTTTAAAAATAAATGAATTGCCTGTTTGTTCACTATTCCACAAGATGGTTTCACAAGTTTTCACAAATTTTTTTCCTCCCACAAAAAAACATTCAAGTAGATCTATTATTTGCATACAACTAACCAGGTTGCTGTTAAGATGAAACATAAAAAATAAATAAATAAATAAATTGTTGAAATCAAATTATTTTGTGCCTTTTTTTTGTTCAGTATCCAGATGATGCAGCAAAGTTCAGGGGGTTCCTTAATACTGCATATGTAGACTAGATATAAATGTTCATCTGTAGGACTAAATCTGATCTAAACGCATTACGCAGCGGTCGTGAGTCGTGAACGCGCGTCCTGACGGTTCCATGAGCATTATTAGGTTAATAACGGCTTTACGCTTTGGCTTTCTGATGCCAGATGGAGTATTGGTATTCTTCCCTGTAGATGCGTTTTGTTGTGCGACTCGTTCAGCATTTCTGCTGTCTGTTTTAATAAATAATGATCCACACGGACGTTCTCTCCGGTTGAGCCATGTTGTTGCGGCGGTTTGCGTTGCGCAGGGAGTTGCTTAGCAGCTGTTCACGCAACTGCTCCATTATACACACTGCTGCCTTTGTGCTGTCTTGGTCTTATAACGCTATACCTAAAATAATTGCGCATTTTATTATTAGGCTAATTAATAACGGGCTGCTTCATTTATTTACAGCACGGATATCCATACACGCAGGACAAACAGTCAGGTCGGAACATTATGCATCTTTAAGTCTAGACCCTTTTGTAGACTGTGTTTAAGTGGGCTGCGGCGAGGGGGGTCTTCGGGGACGTATAGCCTGAAGGACGCGTCCAGACACGCACTTTTCCTCTGATGTGAACTATCCTTGGAATTCCGCATGCAGAAATGCACATGCATGTCTGTCATACCTGTCTGCTGTGTGTGTGTGTGTGTGTGTGTGTGTGTTTACTTACTCCATACATCGAAGATATTCCTGCAAATGGGTTTGGTCTGGATCATGAAGGCGCGCGCCATGATGCGTCAGTGCGCTGATCGGCTAGCTATATTTTTAATTCTTCATGCATAAATAAATAATAGGCTATGTGCACCTGGAAAACAGAAACATCTAATACCTAATTAAAAAAAAAGAAAAATATAAACATATACAACCTGTGCAGCAAAGACTCGAAAAACGAAGGCGCGTTATTGTCGGGTGTATTGTCATGCCAGCTAACAGGCCTATAAAGCTTTTAATAATGCATGAATATTCTTGCTAAATAGCCTGGGTGACACAGCCAGCCTACTGTTTTTTTTAAATTATTATTATTTTATATTAGTTTTGAATTAGTAATACATATTTCAGCATGAAGGTGTTTGTCAGTGAACTGCGTGTCATCCTAACAAAATAGACATTTCTCAACTGAGTAGTATTGGGGAAAAAAATAGCCTAATGAAATTTTTTTTTTCGGCACAGGTCAGATCAGATGTCTAAAATTTCTTACAGGTTAAGTCTAAAAAACATTTTAACATTTTTCTAATACAGATAAGTCTCTGTGCTGAGCTTGTTTGGAGTAATAATTAGGTCTTTGTTTGTGGATACACACCTATGGAGAGGTGCGTCAGTTCCCTACAGCTCTTGTGGATATTTTACATATTTAGTGACTCGTTCTCTTAACTTATGTAATTAATATATACATATCTGAATATCCCTCTCTAATCTTTCATTTGCTATAATAATCATTTCCCCCATAATAAATCCTGTCCCTTTGGAGCAAGTGGCAGCGTCTGGCAAGCTCTCAATAAGCCCTTTAAGGCTCTGTGCGCCTCCAGCTGTCTCCATAGAGTCAGATGCCTCTCTGTATGGGCTGTTTGAATGTTGGGAGGCTGGAATATTTGAATGTCACTGGGGGAGGACATGGGTAGTGTGAGGAAGGGGCTGCATAATGGAGGGCTGTACATATACCATTTTTTTGGAGCAAGTGGTGCCATGTGCTCCTGTAGTGCGTAATGGGCCCATTTTGACCCACTAGGGTCTTCCATGGCACAAGAAAATGGTATGGTCCAATATGAACACCCCTACACAGAGATCTGACATGGAAGTGGCCCTTTTGCAAGGATTGCTGGGAAGAAGAAATACAGTCGAGGTTTGGATTTTGGAAAGGGAGGTAGCCCTCTGAAGAGGTAAGAAGAGCTGTCTTGGCCAATGCCTAGGCTACCAATGGATGGATGGGTTTATTGTGAGGTGTTATGGCTCATTTTCATGTCAGTGGATGTGTTATGTTGGGTTATTATGGGTTGAAAAAAAGAAAGGAGAGGACATTATGATAGGCACAAACAAGGAAATATGGACAGGCTGCTAGGGGGAGCTATAGCTGAGTTAGGAAGTAAGGTCTGTGATTGGAATACATGGGGACCATTTTTTACTACTCACATTGTCAAATACACACAGGAAAGCCTTTCATTGTGTTGTCAGGGCTTCTTGAAGTAGTTTTTCAGTTGATTTTTCTTCATCTTAGGGCTTCTGGCCAATAGAGGTGCTAATATTAGCAACCATGCTATGCCCTGTGAAAGAAAGAGATAAAACCATTAAAAAAAGTTCTACTCAAAGAAGGAAAGGATCTCAAGCGGGAAACTTCTATGTCAATAATGTCTCCTGTGTGCTTTGGGTAACTTTGCTAGTCAAATAGATCATATTTGCTCCCACTGTGTGCTGACAGAGAGCTTTAAAGATGGCCGCCCTCTCAGGAGTGAAAGTAGATGAGGTTGCTTACTTCCTGACTGGAGTCTCATTCATGCAGGGATTAACACTACGCTCAAGTTTAAAGTTTAATCTGTGACATAAACACTGAATTAAATGCTCATAGATGGAATCATGTACAGATTTAAAGCAGTGAGGTTGTATACATTGGCCTAAATCAACACATTCTGGAGAAGAATAACTTCAGTCATCGTGATTGAATTGGTTTTGAGTGACTGGGTGTGTGTGTCTGTGTGCATCTCGATCCAGAGTATATTTAACCATTTAACGCGTGCATATGCATGTAAACAAAAACTAATTTCCATTATTTAGTCTCCAAAAATGCAAACCTGTATTGGTCACGCGATGTGAAAAGAATTTATTGCAGCTTCATTAGTTTTTAATCAGTATTATATGTATATATTGCTATAATATTATTTGTTTTATAAATAAAGTGGGGTGTTCCTCCGCCCCCCCCCCCCCCCCAAAAAATATGGCAAGTAATTGTATATATAAAAAATAATAGCATAAATATAATGTACTTTAACGTTGGTGATGTAATTTGCATTTTCTCGAAATATTATGTCCACTTTTATCTATTAATTTATTATACATAAATATATTTTTCACTATTAACCCTTTAATTGCCTACCAGTGGTGATTGTTATAAAAAAGAAATTGTCTCTCAACTTGATCCATGCAACTGAACAAACAAAAAAATCTAAAAATAAATATGTAAATAATAATAATAATAATAATAATAATATTGAAATTAACTTTAATTCAGTTCTTTAAGACAAAGGCAGAAATGATAACACGCACTCATCCTAAACCAGATTCAGTGCAATGAAAGGGTTAATGTCAGAATGAAACATGTAAAAGTGTCACTTGTAGAAAACATAGCTGAATAACATTTTCAGTAAAAAAAAAAATGAAATATTAATATTTCCTGTTTTATAAAGAACATTCATTCTTAGAGAGCTGTATGTGTGAATCACTGGATCACATTTTTTTTTATTTCACTAAATATACCTAAAAGTTTCTGGGATGTAAAGGGTTAAATTTAAGCTCAGGCTTTTGGGGCAGGAGGACTTTTGTGAATGTGACATTTTGGTCATAAATTGTAAAAACGTAAATCACTGCCCCCTATGGTTTGCTTAGGGAACCGGCTTAGTCATTCTGAAACTAGCCAATCTGTGTGTTGTTGTTGTTGTTGTGTACAGATCATGGTTACAAAAATACACACAGAAAAAATGTAGGTGATTAATTTAATAGTTCTGTGGAACACAGGGCAAGCAGACATGTACTGTGTCACAGACATGCCATTAGAGAGTGAGTAAGTAGGTGTGAAACACAAGTGTGACATTGTTGGATTTTAGCCATGAGCACATGGTAATGCCCACATGGTAACGTCCACTCACATCTGTCAACAGCTGTGCTTCACTTCACTTGCTGGGTCGATAAACCCGAACATTTAAGAAGCTGACCGTCTTTCACAGCATTACCTTCACCCTTGGATATTGCAATATACAATGCATTTTGCTTTGGAAAATATTTTTTGAACAAGCCCATCATTACTAACACCTGTCGTCATTCATACCGCCGACGAAGTCTTCATGAAGAATTGGCGTTTCATCGTAATTGCACAACCTCAGTCACTACTCAATTTAACAATTTAAGTTTAATGCCAGAATAATACCAAACACTGGTGCTGCGCTCTACATTAAAACTCAAATAATATCGATATATCCCACATCTTATTTGGAAAATAGTAAATCCAAAATAAGGCCAAATTTAAAATATCCAAACGGAATATGCTGTGTATATGACTCGTATCAAATTCTGAATATTGTCCAGTTGTGATTAATATTAACGTGCATGTAAATGTGGTATTTTTACTGCCTTTCCTCACTGAACGTTGAAATAAAATGATTTTAGCCTTAAAGTGCCATTTGTTAAATTATTGCACAGTAAAAAAAAAAAAATTTGCCCCGAGCCCTGGCTTATGAACTGTACAGTGCACACGTATCCATGTCTTAACACTTAAAAAATATAACAACGCTTCAAGTTTTTGATTCAAAGCCCCTGATTATTAGCTTTAAAGTGACCTTTAGAGTAATTCCCTTTTGTTTTCTTGCAGAAATTCGTCATACCTGAGAAGACCCGATTGTTTTGGGTGCAGATTTCCTGTGTTCACACACCCCAGAGAAGACATCAACGTAAGGCCCAGCTCTTCACTAACAGAAAAAGTTCTTAATGCTGATAGATGGGTTGCGGCAATTTAATGCAATTTATTATCCTGCAAGATGATCTGATTCATATCAGGCAAAAATAACTGCCACCCAGTGGGTAAAGCATGCCTGTAAAACAGCCCTCACATGGATGATCAGATCACTGGACACAGATTCTAAAGTATCTATCCCAGATAGCACTGAAATTGAAATGACATTGATTCAACATCAGATTCAACCACATTTCAACGCTGAAACAATGCCATGATGTTATCTGGGATACAAAATACCTGGCGGAACAAAATATCTTCACTTTATCATACTACAGGCCAACTTTATCTGTGCATTCTTACAAACAAGGCTTCTAGGATTCTTTGCTTAGTTACGCTTCATAAAGGCGTTCGAGGGAATCTCTCTGTTGTAGGATTCTAAACAAAATTTCTTAAAGGGGTCGTCGGAGGGACAACCAGATCCCCTCACGGGTGAGAGAAAACGTTTTTTTTTTCCAGAATTTGACAAAGTTCACAATACAAAAAAAAGCAAATTATTCACTGTTACAGGATTTGTCCATGACAGACTCTAGTCTAAAAAAGTACTACGCTCTTACAGTAGGAACAAATGATTGTTCAAGTGTGTCTTTAAGGAGTCATTGGATAAATACAGGCCCCAAAAAAAAGAGGTTCTACGGTATATGGAACCATTTCTGAACAGAAAATCACAAATATTTTAATTGCAGCTGTAACATCATTTGACGTTATCCTCTTTAGAAACTGTGCCATTTGTAAGCTGATTCTGTGATGCACCAATATGCTAGTGGGTTATATTGTTATACTACAAATTTCTCAAAGTTAAAAAAAAAAAAAAAAAAAGAAAACATTTATACATTTCAAAACCATTGTTAACAAACTATTGGTCTAATCTCTGCTTTTCCTGTGTCCTCTGTCATAGTGTAGGGCATAAAACCCCACAAATTAGATCAGCACATAGCGCCACTAGAGTCGTTTTTATTGTACTGTATCACTAATGCATGCATTCCAACCCTAGTTCCACATTATTAATACTCGACTCTAACGTGCAGTCGTATTCGTCTATGCAGTTGAGTTGACAGGCTTTGTCATTATTTTCCCAAATCTAAACATGGAGGAATTTTACAAATGCTGTTTTAGTTTCTTTCCTGTCTCTTCGGAAAATCTTCAAACACACCCACGACAAACATCCATCATATCATTCATACCGTAGACAAACCCTTCATAAAGGCCAAGAGTGGCATCATAAACACACAAACGAATCCATCACTAAAGTATTTCATACAAATGGGGAAATAATATCAGACACTCCCTCGGATATATTTAAATGCATTCAGCTTACCCGGAAGTGGGGTGTTGGAGCTCGGAATTATGCCGCTTTAACTTCCATGTATTCATGCTCCGAAGTTAGGGGGAAATTCATGGAAGCCTCGACGTTTGCGATCAAGCTAACCAGTTAACTGTGATGAGTGTATCATGACACAAACCTGCACAAACCTGCAAACTGTATAGACCGACTATAGATTTAACAAGCTAATAACCCTGCGCTAAAGTAAATACTAGAATATAGAGCATAACTTATTTAGCATAAGAAAGTGATAATTATTATTATTATTTTTTTTACTTTTGATGCTGTGAAGCAGCCATGTTGATTTGATATCGCTTGCTGAACGCTGAGGATCTCTGAGTTCTTGGGTACGAATTTCATACTGGCGTTTGCCTTTGTTTTTCCGAGTCACTGTGGTCGAATGCAGCATCATTATCCTTCTTATCATTCATTTCTGTTCAGCTGAAGGGTTGCTGATTGGTGATCTTACCGGAGAAGAAACTATTAGTGTATTCTTGAACACAAGAAGTAGCTGAAAGGCCAATTAATTAAGAATCCAAAGAATTATCAGTCTTATTGTTCATGACATTTTCTTGTACACCATTGATTTTGGAGTTTGTTCTTTTTTCATTTTAAACCAGAATCATACCCCTACTGAACTTTTCGACTATTTTAATGAACGTTTTTGGTCTATTTAAGAAGTCAGTTTTACAGACAGCTTTACCGGTACGTATTTTGCACAGTTACAAGTTATCAGCGCAAAATACGCAAGAAAATAAACGACCGACTTATATCCAGTAGATGTTCCATATAAGCCAATCAACACTGAATGAAACCATGCCTTTTGAGGGAAAATCAACTCTTTCTTTTAAGTTGAATATTTATTTTTAAGCAGTAAATAGGCCTACGATAAAAACTCGACCACAACAAATTTTTGCAAATAGTAATTATAATTATAAAGTGAGTAAAATGCGCCAGTTTCTACCCTGCGCAAGTGATTTGTGAAAAGGGCAGTGTCAAATGTCACGCGTGTGTACACCACCAACATCCTCCCTCACCAGGACTTTGTTCCTCTTCGGGTCTGGCTTTTAAAATATTTTCCATGTAAAAAGATTTTTTTTTTAATTGACATGCACTTTGAAAACGCGACGTCTGATCGTAAGGGAATTCCATGATGCACCACTGGGTTGTAGTGTTAGACCTTAAAGTTTTTCAGGAATATTAAAATGTAATATGAAATTGAATGCCTTAGCAATATATCTGTCCACAAATTCTGGCTTTAGATAGAGCCGTTAGAGTCAGTGTTATCATAATTGAGGCACGGCGACCACGTCGATACTCAAAACTGGAAAACTCTCAGTTGTTTATAGGGGCAGCTGCGCGGAATTCACTTGCAGCGTGAACAGTTGTCCAGCAGCTGCATTGACAGTGTGTACAGTGTTAAAGCTTTAGAAAGACGTCAGAGCTTTGTTTACTCTCGGCAGTGAATTTTCCCCCAGTTGCTGTTTTCATATTGCTATCTGGAAATTCTAGTTCCCCTTCAATGCCTCAGCCAACAATGGCACACATTTCCTGAATTTTTCTGTGCGCTGCTCATTTCTCATTACGCCCTGGTCTAGAAAGCGAACACATACTTCTGAATCGCTGCTAACCAATTGCAGCGAGGCGCCTGGCAGCCATTTTCTGAGCTGTAAGAAGGGACTGCGGAACGGCTGCATTATTTTCATTCCTGCTCTTCCTCCCCTCCCTAACCCAATGAGCGTTGCTCAGATATGAGTCACTCGCTCACCCTGGCCATATATAGCACGCAGGCAGGGGCGGCCTCTCCAGCCCGAGGCTGACGTAGTGACTGCCTGCACGAAAAACACAGCAGCACCATTAGGAAGGGAACAGCTACAGACGTTAAAGCAGGTAAGATCCTTAGCCTGAGCCCATTTTCTGTTTTCCTGTTCATTGTTTTAGCCTCGTGTAAAGCCATCATGTACCGATCTTGCCTTGTGATAGGTTTCAGAGAGTCGGCCTTTGTTTTGTTTTCATTTCGAGCTAACCAGCTTAGCCTGACATTGGGCAGTGCTTCAGTTCCAGGCGCAGTTTCTGTGTTATGCAAGCGCACGAATGAATGTATGAATGTTTTCTAAGGGTTTATTTAGGACACGAAAGATCCGTTTTTCTTGTCCTTTCTCGTGTTAAAACAATAGGAGCAAGAAGGCTGGCTAATTGGTTGTGGTTTGGGATTAAGGGAGACCGGTTTACAGCCTGTGATTCACTGCTGTATGAAAATCAATCATACATGAAAATGACATTAAACTAGCCTTTGTTTACCGTACACTTCAGGAAACAGGATCAGCTTGCTTCCAGTAGCCTATACGAAGCATTATTTACATCCATCTTTATGATGGAATCTATACAGGCTTTCATGATGGTTCAGAGTTAGATTTTCAACGCCCAAATTCAGTACGTGTTCTAATAATGGTCTAATCTAGGATCAGATCTTGGTCTCTAAAGCTGATCCATAACGATTAGTGTATTTTATTGGTCCACACCACGTTTCTCTCCTACGTTGCTTCAGAACTGGACAGCAACCTACTACGTCTGCGTCGATGGTAACGAAAGTAAATGTTTCAATAATGAACATGAACAGAGGAAGTGGGATCGTTTTTCTAAACTCGAGTAGTTAATAGTGGCTCTGTATTTGGATAATGACAGAATGCAGTGGTTGTACGGCTCCAGATCGGTTCTTTGACACATTTTTGCTTCTTTTATTTCAGAATCCCAGGGGACCAAGGGCTCCGTAGACAGTGACCCCTCGGCATCAATGGCAGACAAGGAGCAAATCAAACAAACTGCGGCCAAGGTGCTGGGTTACGTGGAGAAAGTGTCCTCCTTCGCCTCCTCCATTGACCCTCTGTTTGGCATCGTCACCTCGCTGGTTGGTGTAGTAAGGAAAGGTCTGGTGGAAGATGAAGCCAACGAGCTGGACAAGGACTTCAAGCAGATTCATGCCAAGCTGGAGAGCATCTCCGAGCAGAACAAGCAGACGCTGCGCCAAATCCGCAAAGACGAAATCAACGAAACGTTTGGCAAGTATGAGGAGTACATCAAGCACCAGTATGGCGCCTTCAACACCATGGTGGAACGGGTCAGGACGAACCCCGATGACGCCGAGCGTTACATGGAGGATTTCAAGAACATCTATGAAAAGGACAAGAGCGACCTGAGCTTGGATGTCTTCTATCGTGGCGTCATTGGAAGGAACAGTCTTTTTGGGAAGCCGTTGTTGACAGTTTATCTAGAGCACTGCGACAGGGACAGAAGGTTTATGGAGGCGAAATGCTCTCATCTAGCCCACCTCTTCCAAATCGGCCTCATGGCACTGATGGCCTACTACGCGGTCACGGAAGATGACGAGGACGAGGTCAGGGAAAAGTGGGCTCAAAGGGTCATCGACATTCAGACCAAGATGCAAGAAGTCCTGGACGAGTGTAGTGAGTAGGAGTGATGCCAAATGCACTGAAAGGTTGCTAAACCATAGCTGTCTTAGTTTCTACTAAGCAAAATCAATGCTATTTATATTATGGGCAATAAGAAAACTGTATCTTTCATTCCTGTATTTTTTTATGCCTTTGTTTTTTTGTTTGCTTAGCACTTTCCAATCACTTTCCAAAAAAATTCCAAACTTTTTCATTCACTTTAAACAAATTATGCAAAATATTATATGATAAAAATCTAAATGTGTTGCTGAATGTATAGTCAATCAAGCTGGACATTTTGCACCAAAATATTTGTGTATTTTATTTTTACTGTTACTCATTCTCTCTGACTGTTTCCAAAACTTTGTAAATGTGGACAATACTGTTTAAGTGTTTGCGCTAAAATAAATATTTTCTTTTCCAAGTAAAATTTCACGCTTTGGTTTTATTGATTATTTTTACTCTCTCTCTTTCTGTTATTAAGCAGATCTTGAAATTTCAAAAGTTCTGTCATTTTCTGAATCAGTTTTATAATGAATATGGTTCTGATATCTTTTTTTAAAGACATGTAGCTCACTCTGATCTGTTCAGGTACACACCACGGGGCAAACACACCGCAGGGCAAACACACCACAGGGCAAAGACTCCACAGGGCAAAATGCAAATGAGCGTTTTGCATTCAGTAGGATACTGAAAGCTGCAGGCTTTACAAACGATAACATTACTCAGATTAGTATGTCTGAGTGGATTTCTGAGAATCTGCCATAAGATATAAGCAGGCTGTCAGATTATGAGCTTTTATATACAGTGACGTACATAAATATTCACCCCCTTGAACTTTTCCAAATTTTCTGGATTTAAACGGGATTATATTTCATGAACCTACACAAAATAACTGAGGAACTGTGAATTCAGTACTGAAACTTCTAATCGAAACATATTTGGTCTAATACGATGCGCTTATCTACTTTCTACTTTTTTTATTTGTAATATGTGTTACATATTCATGTTTTGAAAGAAAGTGCCCTGAGTGAAAGTAGTTGTCTTAAAGTACATCTTCTTTTCCCCATCATTCCAACGTTTTTGTTTTAGGCCATGGCTGATATTGACATCTTAGAGGACCGGGACAAGCTGAAGCGAGGCCTGGTGAAGGTCCTGGAGTGCGTAGCCACCATCTCATCAGCAGCCGCTGTGGTGAACCCCATCTTCGGTGTGGCAGGCTCTCTGATCCG
>JAOVYU010000032.1:16449576-16462565 GCA_025674565.1 Synodontis membranacea | reverse complement strand
TTAAAATTCTAGAAATATTTTTGCATTCTTATTTATTATTCTAATTCTACTTCCTTCTTCTTCTTGTTTTTTTTTTTTTTAACCTTCAGCTCTGCAATGCTCCATGGTCCAGCGACGTAGATTTTTTACTTAATTACAGTACTTCAGGAAATATTTACACCTGTTAGATCTCATATTAGCTAAATTAGTCTTTACCGCTGCTGTTATACACAACCCACAGAATACCAAAGAAAACTGAGCTCCAACACAGACGCACAACACACTCGCTTGTCTGGCTCACCTTGCTAATCTGGTAACAATTACAGTAACGGCTTTCCATTGTATGGATTTAATAAAGAAGAATGCTGCTGATGAAGCTGTTTTAAAAAAAAACAACCTGCTCTAAGATCAAAGCTTTTTTTTTTTTTAATGCGGTTTGCATACATTACTGTCTAGTTGAATAATTAAAGATTTTTTTGTTGTTGTTTAACGAAACAATCCACTGTCCTTGCATTGTGTCGTGGCTGCTTGGCATGAAGTGTGTAAATAATTTTTAATTTTATGGAGTGTCATGGTGATTTCTTAATAACGAAGATAAGGTTTTTGCTGGAGAATCTGGTTTAAAGATGCGGTAAAGAGCCATACACAAACCATAAACGAGGGTGTCCATCCATAGCCGTGAGCTTTCTCCACCCATCACGCCACATGCCATTATGGTACTGTGAGAGTGTTCTTCTGCTTTGGTCTCTAACAGTGTAGCATAGTGTGAGATTTTACAGCAACATGACGAAGCAAAATGCTATTATATCAGCTAACTAGTGCTGTATGGTTTGAATCTCCAGAGTCCCCCACAGTCTTTTTTCTCGTTTCCTTTTAATTCGGTGGTGCCTCTAGCAAAGTGGGTCACAAGAAGAGCACAAAGGCTCCTGGTTAGCCTCCCTGACACAGGCCGCTTGGGAAAACAGAGGAGCCTTTCACCGCATTGTCGGGCAGTCTGACTCAAAATGTGTAAAAGCTCAAGGACGGCGTTCATGCCACACTGCTCTGTTTTCTGATATTACGACAAAACAGATCTAATTTGAAGCAGTTCGACTTTCTTAGTTTTTCCTACGAAGTTCAAATTAGTGTGCCTGTCATCATAGGGACTTTTTGTGTTTTTTTTGTGTTTTTTTTGTGTTTTTTTTTTTAATGAGCTAGTGCTGTCCCAAACCATTTCACAGAACACAGTAAAACCCTATGAAACGACAAAATGGGCAATGTTTACAGGATGTTACCCGTCCCTCTCAGAGTGGGCTCCTAGGAATGCTTGCTGGAGATGGAGTCCGTCCAAAGGGGGCGTGCCATGAAGGAGCAAAGCTATAAATACACGTCAAACCACGGAGGCTGCAGCTCTTCAGCACAGCTGGGCTTCACTGGAACACCACAGAGGGCACCTCTGCACATTTTTACCAACTAACTGTAAGCCTTTTTTTTCTCCTCTCAGCCTTTGTTGATTTCTTTTTTTTTCTGCTTCTTTGCTTTGCTTCTTCTTTTGTGCTATTATTTGCTCAGCTATATTTTAACACACAAAGGAAAGTTCAGTGAACACTGGCATAAAAAAGAGACATGAAAACCAAAATGATCTTTGTACCTGGATTGTATTTACTAATTCCTGGCTTATAATAGATATAACAATAAAAGGTTCTTTTGAGGCAGTTTGAGATGGCCGGATCTAGTGCTTAAGTAAATATTGACCTGAATAAGATTTTATCTGCACTGTCAGTGTAGCAGGATTAGTAACAAGGATGTGGTTTTTAAAAAGACTTTGAAAAAAAAAAAGACTTTGATTTACAAAAATGATCAAAGGCAATTTTGCCTCTAATTAAGAATTAATAATGGTCCTGGTGCTGTCAATGTATTTTTGATTCTTTTAAACGAATCAGAATAAGGATTTTTTTTTTCACTTGTTTTTGGTCCAATTTAGATATGGATTGAAGTTAGAAATTGTAGTGTTTTCCTACATATTGTTCAAAGGGAAAATGAAAAAATAACTCTGCTTTGATGAGGCAAATTGAGTCATGAGTGTTGAGTCACAAATGGATTCTTCTAAATGGAACTTGAAAATTATTATTGTTTGTTAGACATCATAATCATGAGTATAATTTAATTCTACTAAGTCTCAATGTGAAATATTACAGAGGAATTGTTCTTGGTCATATATACTTAGTGGGCTGATTGTACTTTTATTATTTGCATTAACCCAAGATTAGATTTCCTCTTAATTTGCATGCCGAATAATTTTATTTTTGGTCACAGTGGTTTTGTTGGTTAGTCAAAATCCTGTGTTGTACATTGCTGAACAAGTGGAATGGTTACACATTTTTTTTTTTTCAGATCTGGGTGTGCCTTTTTGCCGTAGTATACGCAGGGTCTTGGGAAATGAGATATATGTGTGAGCTCATCTCCCCCGTGTATTGAAACTGCCCAGAAATACCCTGAAATGTTCAACAGCTCGGCCATTTAAACATCTTTTCCAGCAAACGCATGTTGAAAACAGATGCTTTATACTTTTTCACTAGTGCTGGAATTACCCCCCATTATTGTCTGATATCATTCCAGAACTCTTCTCCACATTCTGAGACACACTTATGATTTACCTTCCAATGTTAATTTTGAACAGTAGTAAACTTTTTGTATGCTTGTTCTCATTCAATCCTGGGAGACACCTGATCTTTCCCAAGCCTCACAATCAGAAGGTGTGGTGTATTATGACTCTGGGCATGTTTGTACATGTCCAGAGTTTAACTTTCCCACATTTTGCTGGTTTGGGCTTATGAGGAAACTGAAAAACCGGCTCCAAAACAGACTATACAGCAAAACAGCCACACTTTTTTGATCCCTGTGATCAGAATGTCTGATTTTGTCTCAGGTTACCTCAAAGAACTCATGTTGGGGAAATAAATGTGACCTTTAGAGGTGGCCGCATTGATTCTGGCATTGATTTTGATATCACTTGGGTGAGAGAGGGTTTTTAAATGACTTATCTTGCTATGTTACAGAGTGAGCACTTGCATCCCTTAACGGATTAAGACAGGACCTCTTTCCCGGCATCCAATATGAGTCGTGTGGAAGAATGGGTTCTGGAGAACAAGGACAAGATTGAAAAAGGAGTGGAGATCATGAGCCAAGGCTGTGAGATCCTGGCAGCCACTGTAGGCCAGTTTCATCCCATCCTGGAGGCAGTTTTTGTTGCCTCAGCTGAGCTACTTAGCAACCCAGAGGGCAAAGAGGCTAAGTATCTTGCTGAGCAATTCGAAAGGGTCAACCAGAAGTTGGAAGGGATCCAGGATGAGATTGAGAAAATAGCCCTGGAGCTGCAGAGAACGTCACTGAACAAGCAAAACTTTGACCGCGAGGCACAGATGATCAGTCAATATGAAAAGTTTCAAGAGTTTGTCATCGCCAAACCCAAGTTCAAGGAGAAGAAGAAGGAGAAGTTTCTGAGCCACTATGAGAACACTGACCGTGATGTGAACCTCGATGGCTTGTACAATGCCGTCACTGGAGAGAACACATCTGGAGATGCAATGCTGGACACGATCCTGGTCACCGAGCAGAGGAGCAGGAGGGCAGTGGAGGAATTCTGTGCTCGTCTGAAGAAGCTGTTCGTGGTTGGGATCATAGCAGTGATGGGCTACACTGCACTAAAGGAAGGCACTGTTGGAGAGGATATGGTGAAAAAATGGCAGGTTCGCATGGAGGACGTGGAGAGGCGCATGAAGGCGGCTGTGGACGAGTGTGTGAACAACTTCCCTGCACAAGCCAAGACGGATGTAGAACAGAAGCTTCTGGAGAAGCAGAGCCGTGTCGACCCCGAGTTTGCTAAATTCCTCCTGGATGCCCTTGCCAAGAAGTATGACTGGGTCTCCTGGTCAGTTAGGGTCTTTAATCATGGTGGCATTTTTTTCTGGAATTGGCTGGCTGGCAAGCGGTACCATGGAAGTGGAGGAGGGATCAATTATTTTGACCTTTTGACCAACAACAAAATACGGATCGTGGTGTCTTTCACTGCAGACCCTAAGCCACTCAACAAGGTCCAGATAAAGGACCAAATAGAGAACGAGAGGCTGAAAGGTGACATGATATCCGTCGCTGAGTCTCTGTGTAAGAGTCTTCCCAACTGCCTTGTGCATGCTGTTAGTCGCTACAAGAGAGTGGAGGAAGTCAACAATTTTGACCCCGAGTACTATTATTATGCGGTTCACAAAAGGGCACACGTTTGCATCCACTCAGAATAGCGAGATTGTAATCAAGCTAAGTACATCGATGGCAATCAGTCCCCCCCTCCCCCCCCGTTTCTTTTTTGTCTTAACACTACACAATACAATGATATATATATATATATGATACCAAATGTGCCAGGACATCCAATTCCTTGTTTTTGACTTCTTATTGTCTGTAATCTGTAAAATCGTATATATGTGACTGCCTTATAAGATAATGTATGGATTTAGTCAAACGTGTTTAATCAAGAGAATTATGAATAGCTACTGTATGCCAGAGCACTTTTGTATCCTGTCGATCACGTATAAGACAAAAATGCTAATGTGATGAATATGCTGGTAGACTCATTATTGATTAACCTAACCGTTTCATCAATTACATTAAAACATATCCAAACTATTGTCTAGCTAACTGTTGATTTATTAACATTTACTGTCACATTCATGTCATTCAGGGAAAAATTAAAAAAAAAAACACACACACACACACACACACACACAAAAAAAAAACTCAAACAGAAAAGGTCATTCAAATTTTTTTATTTTATTTTATTTTTTTTTATATCTTGATTCTGTGCCTCTGAAAATAAATTCAGCACAGTCTGAGCCTCAGGAAGGGTTAACGTTTCTTGGATTTAAACCTTGTTTCTTCTGAACATGGGTGTGTCAGACATTCAGCTGTAGAGAAAAAAAAAGAAAGAAAGGAAAACTACAGTACGTGTAAGTCGGGTTTAAACGGAGAGCTGGTTCTCTTTCTTTTATTCTCCCGCGATTTAAAGGTGAGTTTTTGGTTATACCAATAAATTATAACCGTCAGGGATCCATCACAATGCAGTAGAGTCGATAAAGTAATGAACTTGAGTAGTTCAGTTTTGAAGTTTGTTGCATTACAGAAGTTTAACAGCATTCAGGGCGTTGCTCTGTCCAAAACCGGAAATTATTCCCGAATTTTATTTATTTTTTAAAAAAAGCACAAATTAAGCTTCATACGATTTCGTGATGTATTTGACAATTTTCCAAAACTTCACTCGATCATAAAAACAACTAAAAGCATGTTAATAACTCAAATGGATTCCTTGGAAACAGCTCTTTTCTGGTCTCCAGCCAACCAGGAAGTCAACTCAGCGCGATCCTTTCTCATTTCTGTTTCTATTCTTTATCCAGGGTTTTACTGAGCTCCATTCTGTACCTGTACTTTACTCATCTAACAGTTCTATGCGTTATGTTTATAACTTTTGTGCCTTATGGCTATAACACTTTATAGAACTTTCATTCTGACTGTGTATTTTATGCATTCCTCACTGATCTGCATGTATTCTGCTGTGACTGTGGAAAAGTCTTATTAACATGCAAAGAAATGCTGTAAAGATGACTGAAGAAACAGAAATGACATTTCATAATTTTCTACTTAAAAATACTACAACTTGCAGTAAACAGTAATAAACTAAACAAAGTCTTTTTTTTTTCTTTCTTTCTTTTTTTTCTTAAATAGTAGTAAGGAATATTTTATAAGGAAATGAGTTGGGCATCTTGGAGAATCTGCCACAGTTCTTCTGGAGACTATGACTGTCACACTTACTTCCTTTTATTTTTTTATTTTTTTAAATTAAATTTATTAATTTATTTTTAACATGCGAGCCTTCATTTTGATTTTTACAGACATAGAAACATGTTTCAAATGCAAACTGTTTTTGGAAAAAAAAAAATAATTTCTACGGTGTGAAAAATGCAGGATCCATCAAGTAAATATCTAAAATGTTATTTGAGCAAAAAAAATTACTTAGGAGGCCTAAGACTTTTGCGCAGTACTGTGCTTACAGTAGCTATATGAATCATATTTTTCTGACCTTAGGACACTGTGGTTATCTGTGTTAGGCATATTTTCTGACCTTTGTTCATTATGCCCCGTATAGCCAGTTTGTTATAGCCAATTAAATTTGTGGACACCTGGAAATCACATCCACATGTGCTTGCTGAGCATCCAATTCCAGATTCAGTCCTCCTGAATCTTCTGTTAAAATAATCCTTCTGTTGAGGCTATCCACTAGATTTTGGAGCGTGACTTTGGGGATTTGTGTTCATTCAGCCACAAGATGCGATGCAGTCAGCATGCTCAGTGGGGTTGAGGTCAGGGCTCGGTGCAGATCACTTGAGTTCTTCCGCTCTAACCTTGCTATAAACTATGTCTTCATGAGGTCGCTTTGTGCACAGGGGCATTATCATACTGAAACATGATTGTTAGTTATAGTGAAGGGAAACTGTAATGCTACAGCATGTAAAAATCATTCTAGACAATTGTGTGCCTCCAAGTTCAAGGAAGAACCATGTATCGGTGTGATGATCAGGTGTCCACATACTTTTGTCCATAAAGGGTATATACATGATAGCGTAACATTATCGTGGCTGAGACGCACCATGGTACTGTATGTGTGCATTATAACTATACTTTACAAAGCTTTAACAAAAATTTGCTTTATTCAGCTGTATATAAACACTTTAGAGTTTCATGCATCATATTTTACTGAGCGTTATGCTGTATAGGTGTATATATATGTATATATATATATATATATCTTCGGGAAAATATCTGGAGGTACTCAATGTATTTGTTCTGACTTTATTGAGAATCAAAACAAAAAAAAAATTACAGGAATATCAAGTTGTAATTCCAATATATCAACATGCACTATATTGAGCTATGTGTGTTATATTTAGCTAAGATTTTTGAATTCCGTTTTATTCAGTATGTATTTACTGTAGGTGTGTGTATTACCTCACTCAGCTTTCTGCATTATAGGTAATACTTTAATACTAAGCAGTATATGTTCTTGTCGCACTTCCTGACGTCTGAAAATATGTGCATCGTACGATCTGAACGTAATTGTAGTAAAAGATTGAACCTATTCCAAATGTATTTTTATTCATTTTGGTCAGTTGCTTTTCATCCCATCTTTACAGCTTCTCACTCTGTGGAATACCTATCTCCAGACGGGAACATCCACAGGAGTCTCGATACTGCAAAATAATGATTTTTAAAACCCTCAGCCAGTATCCGATATGTTAACACCACATTAGTGGTGTGTTTTAGTGCAATTCCTGATTCTCTCAAGTGCACCAATAACCCAAGGGAGGGAGTTTGTAATGAGGAGGCAGTCTGTAATGGTCCGTCTAATCCGTTCTAATGCTTTCTGGTGGGGGGGGAGGCATATGAACATTTTCAATAGAAAAGCACAATATTTGTAAAGGTTTAGTGAAGGTTTATACTGATCTGGACAAATTGGACTATGTGAAATTTATGTACACCTCTACACTGAAATGTTATCAATGTTTTAACTATCATTATATTTTATTAATTTTCAATGTCAGAAAGTTCTACATGCTTCAATGTAAATAGAATCTCACAAAGAGGCTCAAACTACGTATTAGACACATTAATATATTATGTATGGAATAGAACATGAAGAGGCTGCTGTAGGAATCTAATCAACGACAGGTGATTGGTGTGATGAAGCGGAGTCATTGTTAACAGCCCAGAGTTTATTATTTTCCTATAACAGCGTGTCTTCTCTTATAAAGCAGCAATTTGCCAATTATTTTATTAATTATGGCACATTGTTAGTTACATATTAGTTCAGTCATTCTTTCATGAAGTTAATAAGTTTCCTTGTTACTGAGAAGACTTTGCTGATGCGGAATACTATAAGTTATAGCTTTAAATCTGATTGTTGCAAGGTGCTGACAGTGGAGACTCCTTCCACAAATGGTAATTAAATATCACCTTAAAGAAAGCTTTATTTTACCAATGATTATATGCTTTCCTTTGTTAAATAAAATCACATTTTTAAAAAATCTGTTTGTTATTATTAGCCGTAGATTACAGGACGCGTCTGCCGTAGGAATCCTTGTGAATTCGCCTTTAGCGTAGAAATGATAACACAGTAGAACAATAACGTAAACCAAATGGATGTAGAAATTCTGTTCAGAGTGTAATTCAGTGTGAATGGGGGAAAAAAAAGCTGTTGGAAAAAGTAAACACCAAGTAATCTGGCGAGGAGTTTCATCAAAGTGTAACTGACAGCCTCGTTTTTCTTTTGTCTGGTTTCCATAGAAACTGTCAGGGTTGCTTTGGAAAACGTGCTCCTGCCCAGCGAGTTGAACTACCTTATTAACTGTTCGTCCGCCCACGATGGCACTTGCGCACGCTGAAAACGGAAAATATCTTAAATTCTAACCGGTTTATGGATATTATGAACATATCATGTTTCCATTTCTTTTTAGCCACATCTCATGCGTAGTTTTGAATTTAATTACACCGTCTTTACTTAGCCTGTGATTGTAAGATCAGGATCTGATCTTTCGAATGCTAGTCTGTGTCAAAATGCCTATACACTTAGTCCTCGTAGATGGCTGACGCTGCTTTTCTTATGTGCTTTTAAATATTATGAGGCTAATCCATGTTTTAAGCTGCAGTGTTTTGGAGGTAGGGGAAAATCCTGAGTTAGTATTCATGTATTTCTCCATTATACAGCTGCGCGGTTATACAGGCCAGTGGTTATAGATTTTTATTATTGATGTTTATGGTGAATGATGAAGGCAACACTGTTAAATGTCACTTTGTCCTTGTAATGTGGCCTGTGAAGAGTCTTTTCTCCCTCATTGTGACTTCTGGGCGCATTGTTGGCTTATTAGCTCACAGGGCGGGACGTTACTGAGCGGTTCCTTGCTCTGATAGCTGAGCTGACTCGCTTTTCTTTCTTTCTTTCTTTCTTTCGCACAGTGATCTCACCTTATTCCACTCAGACACAGCAAAAAAGGCTGAAAAGCATACCACAATCAAGGACTGACTGTGTAAGTTCTTTTTTTTTTTTTTTTTACAATATTCTGGTGTGTAAATGATGCTTATCTAGACAATTACAATGCTGTATCTTCAAATATTTTGTGTTTTGGATGCTTTGCCACCTAGTTAATTGTTTCGTGTATCAGCAGTGATAATTTCTAGCCTGACGTTTGTGCTTTCTTTTTTGCACACAGATTGATTTTCAAAGAGATTAAAAAAAATAATGGCAGAAAACCTGCAGAAACTTGTTGCCTCCAAGAAGGATGTGGTGGAGAATGTGATGGAGGTATTTGAGCAGGGGGCAGAGGTGTTGGCCAGCATCGCTGGGGATCTGTTCCCCGTTTTCGCCATCGCCGCTCCCATCGTGAAGCTGGCATTAGATAACGTGGAGAGCGAAGAAGCGGAATACATGAAGGAACAGTTTCAGAAGGTCCGTGAGCGTCTGGAGGTTATTTCCGAGGAGATCCAGCGCATAAATGATGAGGTGAGAAAAAGCGGGATGGACGCAACTTACTTCTCAGTGGAGGAGAATATAACCAACCAGTTTCGCAAGTACATGGACATTCTCAATGCCAAGCCAAAGTTTCGAGAGGCCAAGAAGAAACAATTCCTGGATCATTTTAGCAAGTCTGGCGGAGACAAAAACTTGCACACACTTTATAGTGCTGTGACAGGAGATAGCTTCTCGGGAGAGTCCGTGCTGGAGATCACTCTCAACTACGAACAAAAGAGCCGGCGTGCGGTGGAGGACTTCTGCGCCAGACTGAAGCAGTTGTTCTGCATAGGTCTCATCGCTTTGATGGGACACACGGCTCTGAAAGGTGCGGATGATGAAGAGGTGCTGCTGCGAGACTGGGCTGAAAAGATGAAGGTGGTTCAGGCAAAAATGAATGTAGTCATCGAAGACTGCATCAACAGCTTCCCAAGTCAGGCTGAGATCGATGTCAAGCGCCTGGTGAGAGACCACAAGGACAAAAGCAACCAGAAGCTGGCTGACATGATCATTGAGAACCTGAAAGGGAAGTACGACTGGGTGAGCTGGTCGGTCCGTGTCTTTAACTCGCCCAAGGGCTTGTTCACCAGCAAGAAGGACTTCCAGTGCGCCACGGGAAAGAGCAGGTTTCAGGTGCCTTCATCAGATGACAATTTGAATGTTGTGGTCTCCTACAGTGCCTCTCCTGAACCTCTAGACAAAGATCAGATCCAGCAGTTGGTCCAGGGCCAGAAGAAAGTTCCAGGGATTGCAGAGCTTGTCTTTGAGAAGACCCCTAAGTCTGTGGTCCATGCTGTCAAGACTTCATGCAAAGAAGTGGCTTACTCATGGAGCTTTCGGGACGAGCTTCACTTCTTTGAGGAGTTCAAGAACTTTTACTTATTTGTTCATTCTTCTTAAGACACAGTTAAGAAGAGTAAACATTGGACAGATTTGTAGTACAGTCAAAACATCTTTATCTGCCATAAAAATGACTATTCTGATAAACCACTAACCGTGTCCTCTTCTAACGCTGACGATTTTTGATTGCGATTTTTGTGTGAATGTAAACACTTAGATTCTTTGAACATTATTCTTTGTCGAGTACGAACACCACATTTGCAGTTTTTAAAAAAGTGCCTTATGACTTGTATCTCAGTTGTATCTCTTTGGGTTATTTGAAAAGTCTTGGGAGAAGAAGTGACTATTTAGCTTTATGACGGCTAGTAGGCTATCGTGAAGTAAATCAGTTGCAGGGTCTAATGAAATGATCTATAACAGATTCCTCTGGAGTCAACAGTGCTGCCAAATTTCTGTTTTTGTTTTTACAGCCTTCATTTTTTTTTTCTTTGTCCCTGTGTGTATGTGAAGAAGTGTTTAGCCTCACAGAGTCAGATTCTTAAGGACACTATCAGACCTTAAATTACTGTTTCACCAAATCCTGCACATGTAAGAACATATCCTGTAGGACGAAGAAATTGTTTCCTTATGAACCCTTTCCAGCCTGTCGGATTGTTGGACTGCCACAGGTTATTTTCTCCGTTGCATTCTGATTAAAATATACTTAACTGATATACAAACCCTGAATTATACAGATGTTTTATGCTTTGTTTATCCTGGAGTGAGATATCTGAGTAATATTCTACATTTTAGGAGGACATGATTTTAAAACTTTCATGCAAATTCTAAACAGCCATTCAGTTGCTACTGGGACATTTTACACTTATAAATGATGGTCATTTTAATTTCTTTTCTTTTTCTTTTTTTTTTTTTAAGTCAAACACACTGTTCTTTACTAGTCTGACTTTGTATTCTTACCAACCAGCTTAGGAAATGTTTTCTTTCTATTTCACTACAAAGTACACCCATGCATTATAAATTCAGTTATACATTCAATCAATAAATAAATAACACTATAGTAAATGGCATTTTAATGCATTGTAATTTTTGTGGCCGATGAAAAATGTAAACAGCATAAATGTCAAATTGAATTGGAATTTCAGATTGAGACACATTCTGGGTCAGTTAGTTACAGTATATAAGTCAGATCCAGCAAGTATAAGAAAGCAATCTGATCTAGTTGAGCAGGTTATACACCTGAAATGCACCTTTGATTTATTACCAAGACATCTACGCTTTATAAGACTTTCACACTGGTTTTCTTGTGCTTGTTTTTCTTAATCAGTCTCTATTAAAAGGTTCCTTATTACATTGCATTGAAGGCTTTTTTTCCAGCTCCTTTGCTTACAGCTTATGGCTGATTTTATCTCACAGTATAACTTGATTCGGTTCAGCATTTTGAAACCAGTCATATATTTTCATGCCATACAGTAAACTTCATAGTGTAGATGCAGAGAAATATACAAAGCACGATATAAATAACTGAATTAGCAAATAGCAGTTGTCACTTTCAACACTCCGTTACAGGTAAGGATATTTTCTTTCTGTATTTTTTCTTTTCCCTGCGGATCATGGACCGTTCAGCGTAACAGAAGTAGAAGAGTTACAGATGCACTTCAGTGTAGAAATAGATGTGGTTGCGCACTGGGTGAAACTCCCTTCTTCCTCTGTAATTATGCGCAGGAACAGCGGACTGTTGGGTTTCTATATAAGGCTCCATTCCACTGCACCATGCATGCAAAAAAACATGTTTAATATGTAAAATGACCAAAAAGAAGGCTAGACACAGGCAAGGATTAGAACAAAGCAATCCAAAAAAACAAATGTTTTAACTTTTGGTGTCTTTTTTGTTGTTGTTGTTTGTTTGTTTCTGAGATGTAAACTATGTTGCTGAAACAATGAGCATAGACTGGGCATGTGTATACAGTATACTGTATAATTGGATAAAAGATGGAAGATATTTAGTGTGTTTGCAGATGTTTACGTAAAATGTCTCCATAGTACTTACACAACGACTTGGTGGTCACTCGACTACACTCTACGCTGATTAAAAAGTGCAACCGTTGGTACGTTATCATCTAAGGAAATTTTTATTTAGCATCTCTAGTACAAATGTCCTAGGTAAAGCTGTAGCTAATTTTTCTGACGTCTTCACTAAAGGTGTTTACGTTTTCCGAGTTTATTTGTAACATGCGAAGTTGCTGCTACTTGTTGTTTATAGATGCTACAACATTCTACAAAGTAATGGCAAAAAAGATTTTCACGGATATACCACAACTTTAAAAATCACAAAAGAATTATAAAAACATTAAAATGAAACACTTCATTCATTTGGAAACAGTAACTCATTGCTTAATATTGAACCACATCACATCACCCAACTGTTGATCATTTGAGTGTGCTAAAACAGCACACTCAAAATGTATTACAACCTTCATTCTCCTTTGTATCCTCTAAAGATTTAGGATAAATTTGCTGTATTTTTTGGATTGTTGTGTTACAGGATACACCAACAACATTTCATTTTTAACTTTTTATA
>JAOVYU010000032.1:16413702-16427737 GCA_025674565.1 Synodontis membranacea | reverse complement strand
ATGTGGCAATGAAATATCACACTGCTGACTACACTTGCCTGTTCCTGCCAAACACCACATGGTTGACAGGATCAGACAAACCTGCCAAAGTCATTCTGCAACACAAGACACCTTTGAATTGATATGTCCAGACTAAGACACTGTAATTATTCCTCAAACCCAAGTGAGTTCTGCTGCCATGAATGTAATTGGGAAACCACTTACCCCAGAATGCTTTATGCATTTTTCCTCATAGGACTGTCTGCTAAAGGCAGTGACTTGGCTTGTCCATGTGGCCTGTTCCTTTCAGTCCATTTCTTTCATACAGACAAGCAAATGTGCTGGTGTATCATCCTTTCAGTCCAGAGGTAAGCAGTCTCTGAGGAGTAAGTTGCTCTCATGAGACAAGGAAACTTCCCCAAGAATAGCCCTCTAGCTAGGCTGAACCCTGTCTTGGATAAAGATGGACTAATCAGAGTCAGTGGCAATCTGGCATGCACACAATTACACAGCAAGAAAGAAATCACATCATTTTATCTAGCCGCCATCACATTTCTTCCTTGAGGAATCAACACTACCAAAACCAAGTGTGTCGAGTGTGCTTCACCAGGGTCACCTCTTTACAGAGGGAGCTCTAGGGACCTGTGGATTCTGGCTGGTTAGCGGTAAGAGACGCATCATCTTTGTCTTCCACAGTTGGGTCACATGCAGAAGACTGCGGGGGACCACAGAAAGCCAGAGAATGGCTGATCTTCCAGAAGAACCTCTCAGTATATCCCCACCATTCACATATATACTCATCCCCTCTACCAAAAGGTCCTCTTCTCCTTCATGGCAGAGATCACTGCAGTAATTATTGCAAGGTCCTTTGTCCCAGTCTCTCCAGTTCCAGACTTTTCTCTCATACTTTACCCTGCTATGCCACTCACCTAAAAGTTTGGAGTCCCTATTCCTTCAGGAAAGTTCTTGGACAGTAACCTGTTTAGGCAACAGTGGAAGTCTTGCTGACATTTTTGGTATTTCTCGAGACACAAGACCTCAAGAAATATTTGGTATTTCTTACTCGACAGACCTGTCGCAAATGGATTAAACTTAGACCCACATCCAATTAGGAGACCTTGTACTACTGAAAGGCACTCAGGCAGCTCAGAACGAATTGCCCATGGTGCTTGTCACCAAGATCTTTCCTTGTTCAGATGGAAAGCTACGCAAAATTGCTGTGAAGATCACCAATGAAGGACCATGTAAGAAGTACCTTAGGCAAGTTAATGAGTTTATCCTTCTTCTGTCAAAATGGAGATCAAAATGGAGATTAAATATGACAAATTTCAGATGCCAGGTAGGGACTATTCTGCCCATACTTTTTGTGTGCCTTGTTTGTATTTGGCTCCCCCTAGTGGCAGTTTTCTGACTGCAGGAAGTACTATAGCTATGACCCTTGAGTTGAAAATATGAGGAAGTAAGTTCAGTATTGACCATGTTCCTCCCGTAACAGACCTGTTCTCCTTTAATCTGCTGCCATAATTTGTTTTGTGATTGTGAAAGCATTGTTTGTAAGTACTTATCTTTGTATACTACTGAAATAACATATACCAGCTAATATTTGTGACAATTATGCATTTATAACCTAGTAAAGAGCTTTTATGTTTGGGAATGTTGTAACTATTAGCATGTTAGCATGGCTTGCTAATTGTCCTATTCCTTTGCTGTATGCCATTTGGATGCATGTAAAAGAGAAAATGCTTTGTTTCTGATTTTGTGATTGCTTTGCTATAAAACAAATCACACATTATCAGTAAAAGTGCATTCATTTGTATTTTATATACTTTATGTACAAGTGAACTATTTTCATTTGTATAGTTATTAACATTTTGTTCACTTTCCTCCAAACAGTGTTGTAATGTACAGTATTCTGAATCTGACTTCTTACACATTTTTATTATATTATCTTACAGTTCCACTCTTAATTTATGAACGCGTTCCAGCATCTTATTAAAGCTGAAAACTAAGATGAATCCTGACTCGAACCCTAACCATGCATTTAATGGATATAGATTGGCTGGCTGTTAAATTGGTTTTAGTACACACAATGAGAACAGTAAAGCACTATTTAATTCTATCTTATTAAAGAGTTGTGTTTTAAGCTTAGATTTTCAACTAAAAACCATAAGAGGAACTATAATTTTTGTCCATGTTTAGGTTTTATTAATTATATTTAATGGTACATTTGGGTAATATCATGTCAGAACAGTAGATATTGAATAAAACTGGTTGTCATTAAATCTTATATATTTTCATTGGTCAGTCTGGTGTAAAGTAAATTTGCACAATTACAGCTTTGTATCTCTAATAGTTTCTGAGTTGAAAAATGAAATGAAAAAAAGTATGAAAATGTAATTTGTTTATTAAGTTAAATTTTTAACAAAAATGGCCTCATGTGAATTCTATTCAATTTAAAGCTTAATATCTCCTGAACTAGAGCAGCTAGAGGCATCAAACTTTCAGGAAAAATTGCATACAAGTTGTAGATTAAAAATGTATAGATACCCTATATAGCACACACAAGTGTCTTCTTGTTGCCTACAAAAATCTAGTTACTTAAAAAATAGGACATACATCCAAAAATGTATTTACATTTCAATTTAATTGATACTCCCTGGGCTACTCATAAAAATAACAGGAGCACTGTAGAGGTAATAGGTAGTCATATATGATCAATGCAAAAATCTTTACCCCATAAAATTGTACTTATTTCTGTGGGCCAAAAGCCAAATATGGCAGAAGTGGTTGGGACCTGACACTTTTTTCTGTGGTAAGTCTAATATATGACTTTTTATTATAATTACAGGCTAAAGGGAGGTACCTGAGGCTAGCTTGGGGAAAACTATAAATAACATTTGGTCTAAGTATAAAACTAGAAAAGAAACAGATTATGAGTTTATGACCAGTATATACACCACTTTATTCAGAAATGAACCCCAGTTTACTCTGTTCACATATAGTGGGTCTTGAATTCTTTATACGCTACCGTAGTCAGTGTCCTGGTGGCATCATCACTCTGGAAGTGTGTCCTTTATTGCTGTACACACCTACTGGTGGCTGGTGGAGGTACGACACAAAGAATATGATCTTATGGTACCCAGCACATATCATCAGGAGTTGGAAATTTAAAGGAGGTAGCAAGACCACTGGGGTACATGAATTTAGCATTGTAGTCATATTCATCATATTCAGTGGACATTTCAGCAGTGCCCCCAAGCCGCCATTTTCCATCATAGGTTACAGCTGCGTATGCTCCTGGCTGCAGTGGGAGATTTGGGATATTCTTCTCTGCTGCATCTTCAGCTTCTTTGGCCACAAAGTGAATATCATCTCTAGAAACCCTACACACTTTCAGAGCTGTAGTTGAAAGGGGTGCAAAATAATGATGGCCTCTTGGGCCAGGAATGGTTTGGCATGCTCCCATCATTGAGAGAAACAAATGTGATGATGGCCTCAGGTGCCTCTCTTTAGCCTGTGATTATGATTACGATATAAAGAAAACTTGGATGGATAAAAAGAAAACTTTGATGGATTACAATATAAGGAAACTTTGATGGATTCCAACCTGAACTTTTAGGCCTATATTAAACATGCCACAGAAACGTGTTAGGTCCCAACCACCTCCACCACATTTGGTTTTGGACCCACAAAAATGTGTAAAATTTTATGGGTGTACAGATTTTGCAACACCATGTATATGATTATCTAATAAGTCTAGAGCGCTCCTGTAATTTTTATGAGTATCCCAGAAAGTACAGATTAAGTTGAAATCATGTTTAGAAGTGCAATTCAGAATTTTTTTTGTAGGCCCCAAAAAGACACATGTGAGTGATGTGCACGGTATCTATGCATATGTATATATCTATATATGTTTTGTAATCTACAACTTGTATACAATTAGTCCTGAAAGTTTGATGCCAGTAGGTAGTCTAGTTCTAGAGATATTTAGCTCTAAACTTAATAAAAATGCACGTGAGGCCATTTTTGTTAAAATTGAATTAAATAGTTAGTTAGTTAAATTTTAAATATTCATAACTCAGAAACTATTAGAGATACAATGCTGTAATTTTTGCATGTTTATCAAATCCGTTCCACAGTAACTATTCAAGCAAATAGCTGACGCCCATCTGCTGTCCTGACATGAATTTACATTTTCTGTCATGCCCTGGCATTTCCTGACATTCTGTCATGTCCTGACATTTCTCTCATAGGTTGTTTTTTTAAAAAAAAAAATGGAAAGCAACCTACTACATTTACAGCAATGATAATTGAGTAATGAAAATAAATGTTTATAAATGAATAAACTATAGAGTAACACTGTTTAAATAAGGCATTTAAGATATATAGTGGATAATTGCTTATCTGGCTTTTTATTTCATCATTAATCATATTGATATCATTAATTACCTTACGGTTTCTGAAGGTGTTGTTTGCAGGCCATTACAGAATTACAAAAGCACAGAACCGTATAATTACTTGTACAGAAACAAAATAGGTATAGCAGTGTTGAAGAAACTCGACAACTTTACGTTAACGAAGGCGGAAGTAGAGACCAGAGTGTCAGTCGAGCAAATCATATGGCGTGGCTACGGCTAAGGGAGAATGTAGCCGTGGTGGATGAAGTAGGGTGTAAAATCTACTATATAGTAGTAGAACTCAGGTTCAACTTGTGCCATCGTTGGATGTCAGGAATTTTATCAGTACTTTAATTGGTTAAGATTGGCTTCCACCAAAGAAGAGGAAAAAGCTATACCATGCTACAGAGACACAGCTAATGAGGTCTTCTTTGGTGGAAGCCAACTGTAACCTAGATAGAGCTCAGACACAGGGTGCACTTCTGAGGGTTTGTGTCTTAATAACAAAGTGGTAAAAGCAAGCATGCTCTCTCTTCATTGAGTATTTTAATCTCAAAGCTGCAAGCCGCACTAGTTTCCTTCCTTCTTTGTCGGAAGTGACTGCAAGTCACATTTTTTGACATTTTTGTCATAGTTGTTGATGTTCTTAACAAAGAATTTCTGACAAAAAATTCAGTTTCCTGGAATTTTTATTACAGTGATGGCTCAAGTTGAAGCTGAGTGAAGTGAAGTTGAACTTGAGCTCATTGAATAAACACTTATCTACATATTTTAAGGTCAATTTCGGTTAGAAGCACTCTGTCATGCAGTTGCAATGCGCCCACTGAAACGCCCACTGGCTTTTGAAGAAACATGGATACCCTGGATAATGAACACAATGACATTATATTCACCTTATTCCTGCACCCCATGACTCCTTGTATATTTTGTGGACATGACTTTGTTAATCTACAACATACATTAAAACTACCAAAAAAATGCAAAAGTAAACAACAGTGATTTAAGAAACTACCATGAAAAACACTTTGTTGGCTGTAACCTACTTCAACCAGTTACCAGGAGTTGCACGCATAAGAATTTCTACAGTAGCATCATCAGGAATAAGGTGAATATGACCGGAGGTCTTTTGTGTGGCTGATAAACAGAAATCAGTGATTGAAGTTCATGTTTGGTTCAATACATTTATCCTTCTTTTTTCAGAATCCAACGTGAACAAAGGCTAACTAAACAAAAAATTACTGAACCTCCCTGCATCAATGGCAGACAAGGAACAAATCAAACAAACTGCAGCCATGGTGCTAGGTTGCTTGGAGAAAGTGTCCTCCTTCGCGTCCACCTTCAACCCTCTGTTTGGCATCGTCACCTCACTGGTTGGTGTAGTGAGGAAAGGCCTGGTGGATGACGAAACCAGTGAACAGGACCGGGAATTCCAGAAGATTCATGACAAGTTGGAGAGCATCTCTGTGCAGAACAAGGAGCTGCTGGACCAGATCCAAATTTTTGAGATCAACAAAAACTATGGTGACTTGGAGAAGAACATCGAGCACCAATACCGAGCCTTCAAGATCATGGTGGATCGAGTCAGGAAGGACCCAGAAAAAGGCGATCGTTACCGAGGGGAATTCAAGAAAATCTATAGAAAACAAAAGGGCCGTCTGAATTTGAATACATATTATCAAGCCATCGTGGAGGACCATGGTCCTTTTGGGAGGCCACTGCTGAAAGTGTATCTAGAGCACTGCAACGGTGACAGGAAGATTATGGAGGCTAAATGCTCTCATCTGGCCTACCTCTTCCACATTGGTCTCATGGCACTGATGGCCTACTATGTAGTCACTGAGGATGATGAGGATGAGTTCAGAGAAGAATGGGGCCGAAAGGTCATCGACATTCAGACCAAGATGCAAGAAGTCCTGGATCTGTGCAGCGAGTAGGAGTGAAGCCAAATGCAATGAAATTTTGTTAAACCATAGCTATCATAGTTTATGCTGCCTTATAATAGAGACAAAATGAACAAAATCAATGCTATTTGTGTTATGAGCAATGAGAACACTATTTTTTTCTTCCTGCGTTGATTCTATGCCTTTTCATTGGATTAGCACGTACAATTCCAATATTTTATTCACTTAGACGTATAGTTTACATCAACATATTTGTGTATTCTGATCAGTGTTATTCATGTTTTGAACCATATACAGTACTGTTTCATTATTTTCAGTAAATAAATACTTGGCTTTACCAACAACAAAAAAGTCAGAGTTTTTTGTATTTTTTTTTTTTAATCAATGACTGTTACCTTCAAAAAGGTACATCATTTAGCATCCCTTGAAATATTTAAAATGATATCACTTTAGATTAAAATCATATTATCAATTTGATCAATGTAAAAGTTTTAAGATATCTTTTAAGGACATGTAGCTCACTCCAGTCAAAATATACTCACCTCAGAGCAATATGCAATTAAGTGTGTTTTGTATAAGTAGGCTAGTGACATCTGCGGCCTTAACAAAGAATTACATTAGCACGTTAAGCCTGAAACACTTTTCTATAGTATCTAGCCACATGGCAGTCCCAGGCTGTCTTTATACGTTACTTAAAAAAACACTGCTTTGCATATTTATTTGCTCATTTGAGCTTTATCCCATTTTATATGTTGTTTGTGTTATAAGTCAAGAACCTACACAAAATAGTCCATAATTCTCAGACTAATCCTCCCTTTACCCAGTCACTGACTTATGGTAGACAGTCTCCTCTAGGCAGAGCTGAGGTTGTGCCATATTCTATCAGATCCTTTAAAAATAAAAAAAAAAAGGTTAAAAATGCTCCGTAGACGGTTCAAAGTTTGGGATGATTTTTTTTTTTTGGAATATCCTGACTGTTACTTTCCTAGAAAATGTTATTTGGGGGTTTTTTGGGGGGGGTGGGGGGAGGGGGTTTATTTTGGGCAAATTCCATATTTTTGTCATTTTTTAACTGAAAAGAAATAAGCACATATACTGCAGCAAACTATGATACTATATGATACGTATTTTCCTGCATGGTCTCTTTATATTTGATGAACTACAAAAAAAAAGGTTCTGAGACTTTACCGCTAGCAGGGTGTCCAAATTCATCAAATGGACAAGCCCAAATTTATGCCATATTACAAAGTTAACTACCTTCATTTGAGATGGAGGGAATCCCAGCTGACTTTAGGCGAGAGGTGGGGTACACCATGGCCAGGTCACCAGTCTTTCTTAGGGCTAACAAAGAGATGAGCAATTCACACTCTTATTCACACCTATGTACAATTTAGAGTAGCGAGTTGACCTAATCTGTACGTCTTTAAACTGTGGGAGGAAACCGGAGCACCCAGAGGAAACCCATGCAGGCGTGAGGAGAAGATGCAAACTCCACACAGAAAGGCCACTGTCTGCAATCAGGTTGGATCCCAGGACATGCTTGCTGTGACAGTGTTAACCACTATACAGGAATACTAATCTCCGTACCTTAAAACACACCAATCAGTGGCCCATTATAAAGATCAACATGACTCACTGTCATGGCTCACAGTCACATGCCTGTACACATGCCCAACATGCCTCTTCTTCATCTGCCTCCTCCCTTTGACTACCCAGACTCTTCTGGGTAACACTGGAGATTGTGATTATGAGTTATTTATCTTCTACAACTTCTAATTAGTCAAACAACAATGAATGCATTTAACAGTCTTCAGTAAAAGCGTCAGAGACATTCCAGACCCTTTGTGTATTTGGACTATAACAATGACGGCAGCTTATCTGGTTCAGGTGTGGTTCTTCTGAATTTAGATGTAACACCCAAGAGTGGAAATGTATTAGACATACCCTAATCCTCATTCTCTTGAAGATGACTGTCATGCAATAAACAGGCTTTTGCATAATTGTTTCGGGGGAAAAAAAATTATTAATGGATTAATTCTGGATCAGGTGTAGTTCTTCCAAATTTACTGTACATTTAGCAAATGAAATGAAATGTGGACAAAAAAATAAGGTTGCACAGACATCCTTATTTTCTGTAAAACATCAATGGTTCAAACACAATCTTTTAAAGTTCCTTTAAAGTGACGGTTAAGAACATCGATATAGAAACGACTAAGGCTAAGTCCCATGCTAATAACACTTGAGTCATGTGACACCTTAACAACCTTGTCTGCTTTTCAATATAGACCAAATATAACTACAGTGAAGGTATAAACAAATCAGTATTAGTATTACTTTTATATTAGTATTGATTTATTTCCTTAATTCAGAATGTATTAAAATCAGTTATATACAATGCCGTAAACTCTTCTGCACTCTTACTCATTATCTTATTACTTTTAATTTCTTATTGTCTATGGTGCACTGCTTCGGTCCAGTTGTATGATTTTTTTCTCCACACTTAATTACAGTATATAGGGAAATATTTACCCCTTTTACCTATCATACATAATTAACATTGTTGTACTCAACCCACAGAATACCAAAGAAGTCTGGACCTAAACCCTTAAACCTGCTTGTCTAGTTCTAACCTTTCTAAGAACCTCAGTAACAGTTAATGTAAAAAAAAAAATAAAAAAAAAAAACTGAAAAGGTTTTCCCATGTTTGTGTTTGACACAGACGAATGCCAAAGTTATTCTACAAAACCTGCTTTCTACAAAACACCAAAGCAAGGCAGGCCTAATTTGAAGTACTTTTAATTCCTTAGGCTTTTGTAACTATTCGATCATCATGAAATAATCATTACTGTTATTGTAGAGACTTTCTTTTTCTTTTCTTTTTTTTTTTTTTTCCTGTGCTGTCCCAGACCACTTCACAGAGCAGGTTATCCAATGAAATGATGAAAGGGGGAAACGGTTACAGGATGTTTGTTCATATTCTCTCTCAGAGCTCCTCTGAATGCTTGCAGGAGGAGATGGAGTCGATCCAAAGGGGGAGTGTCACATAAGAGCGAGGCTATAAATGCACGTCGAGCCCAGAGACTGCAGATCTTCAGCACAGCTGGGCTTCACTGGAGCGCCACAGAGCACCTCTGCACATTTCCCCCACTAACTGTAAGCCTTTTCATCCTCTCATCTTTTGTTGATTTCTTTCATTTAGTGCTTCCTTTCTTTCCCTTTTCCTCATAATGTTAAAATATCAGAAAGTAATAGAGATCAATGAGCAGTGGCATGAAAAGAGAGGCAGGTTTGTAGGCCTTCCTATTTACAGTGTGGATTGTGTCTGGGTTATAATAGGGACATTATACTACAATAAGGAAAGGTTGTGAGATGGCCGGATCTTTCACTAAAGTAAATACTCACGTGTGTAACACTTTGTTTACCAATGTCAGTGTTGCAGGATTAGCAGCCAAGGATGTGGTTTCGAGATTTACAAAAAAAACAAAAAACAAAAAAAAAAACCCCACTAAATAAATAAATAAATAAAAGACTTTGGTAAGAATTAAAGGCAAAGGACTTCGTGCTGACGCACAACGGCACCGGATTCTGTTCAGCTTTCGTTTGGAGCGTTAAAATAATAATAATTATTATAAAATAACACACAAAGGGATAAACTATATAGATGCTGGCATTTTTTTTTTTTCGGGAATTGTGCGGGATTCCCCAGGGATGGGAGTCAGTTTCACTATTCATCACGTGACTGGGACAGGATAAGGGTTAAAAAAAAAAAAAAAAAAAAAGGCAACGGAGCGAAATAATGACGGGAATCATCATAATAATAGATCAGTTTTATATATAAAGATGTAGTTCTAACATGACTAAACGATATTTTGTTTATTTTGAACATAATGCTCGTCGACACAACTCGGGAACAGGGTTCTTCCTGGAAAACAGGAATTTTTTTTTTTTCTTTCTTCCGGGTTTGGAACGGGACAGGAATTTTTTTTTTGTGGGAATGGGATACGACAGGAGTAAAAATCCACTCCCGTGTCACTGTAAATAATACACAAACATAACCCAAATTAAAACGCTTTTTGAACTATGTATGTTGTGATGTTTGTTTGTTTGTTTGTTTTTCTGGGTGTGGTCATCATCAATATGAGTTAAATTCATTAAAATCATGATTTTTTTTTTTAGTTCGTTAGTTAGTTCAGGAAATTATTCCTCCAGGAACTGTTTGAGCTGAGATTAGGAATTCTACATTGTCTATAATACATCATGTGTACACTGTGTTTGTTGATGTTGACCTGGTTGTTGAAAAAGCATGTTTCAGCCAATCAGCTTTCAGACTGGCCATTTAGCTTTGAGCGGGAATTTGATCGTTTTAACAGTCAATACTTATAATTAAACTTGAATGATAGGTACGTCAAGGAATCCAGTAAATAATGCCTTGTTACTCACACTGGCCACTAGGGGTTCTGTTAAACCTTTTTTTCATGTTGTCAAGTAGATGTCGTGTAAACTAAGGTGTACAGTGAAGATTCTTTCATTGGCTTTGCTTCATCACTTTTATCTTTAAAGCTATCTTTAGCCCCACCCTTGCAAATTGAAATTTTTTTTTTGCATAATATGCAAAATAAACTGTTCCTTGGACGTCTGTTTGATAACAGTGGTGTCGAATTACACCTAAGGGTTAGCCTGTCTGTCAATGAGCACAAAAACGTGTTAATAGTTGTAAAGGATTCTGCCAGTGAATCACTGACAGGCAGAGCTTACCCGTCGTCAAATATCTACAACACTATTCACACGAAACCTGAACGACATATTCAAGACTATATATTCTGAGGCTTGCTAAGGAAACGCAATCGCAAACAACATGGAAACCATAACAACTACCTAGCAACATCCTAACAGGCACCTGGAATATCATAGCAACCACCTAGCAACACCAAAACGATTCGTAAACATTTATTATATTGGTAGCTTTTTCAACAGCAACTACCTCAACTCGTAAACACATTGTATTGCATTGCACATATCTGCACATATGTGCACTTTTTTTTTCCACATGCAGCTTATACTGTTTCTGCCACCTACCTTTAATAACTTTTACATTAAGTTCTTTTATTATTATTATTTTCTACTTCTGTATAAGTAAATTCTGTTTTATGCCACTGGACATTCATAAAAAGCATTTCACTGTTCAGCGTATGTGTATGGTAGTGTGTTACCTGTGCATTCGGATTTGATTTAAACTCATTTCGGGTTAATAAATGTGAACTTTAGATGAGGCTGCATTGATTCTGGAACTGATTTTGATCACCTGCCTGAGAAAAGTTTTCAAATGACTTGTTCTGACTATGTTACAGAAAGACGATTTGCCTCCCTTCACGGATTAAGACAGGACCTAATTACTCACATCCAAAATGAGTGGTGTGGCAGAATGGATTCTGGAAAACAAGGACAAGATTGAAAAGGGAGTGGAGATCCTAGGCCAGACTTGTGAGATCCTGGCAGACACTGTAGGCCAGGTTCATCCCATCCTGGAGGCAGTTTTTAAGGTCTCAGCTGAGCTCCTTACCAACCCGGAGGGCAAAGAGGCTAAGTACCTTGCAGAGCAGTTTGAAAGCGTCGACCAGAAGTTGAACAAGGTTCAGAGTGAAATTGAAAAAACAAAGCTGGTGGTGCAGAGATCAGCACTGAACATCGAGTACTTTAACTTCTACACGCAGATAATCAACCAGTATGAAATGTTTAAATATATTTTCACAGCCAAACCCAAGTATAAGAAGTTGAAGGTAGAGGAGTTCCTCTTCCACTTTGAGGAATATGAAGGAGACAAGAACCTTGAATGCTTGTATGATGCCATGATTAAAGAGGACACGTCTGGACATGCAATGCTGGACAAAATACTGGTCACTGAGCAGCGGAGCAGGAGGGCAGTGGAGGAGTTCTGTGCTTCCATGAAGAAGGTGTTCATGGTTGGGATCATATCATTGATGGGCTACGCTGCATTACAGGAAGGCACTGCTGACGAGGATCTAGCGAAGATGTGGTACACTCGCATGGAGGATGTGGAGAACCGCATGAAGGCGGCAGTGGATGAATGTGTGAACAACTTTGCTGAGCAAGCCAAGATTGATACAGAGCAGAAGCTCAAGGACAGGCAGAGCAGTGTCGATCCCGAGTTTACTAACTTCCTACTGGATGCCCTTGTCGAGAAGTATGACTGGGTCTCCTGGTCAATTAGAGTGTTTAAAGATGATGACAGCAAACTTGGGAAGCTTCTGTCTGGCAAGCGGCGCCATGTAAGTGGTGGAGGTGACAATTATTTTGAGCATTTGTGCAATAATAAAATAAGGATTGTGGTGTCTTTCACTGCAAACCCTAAACCACTCGACAAGAACCAGATAAAGGATCAAATAGAGGAAGAGAAAGGTAGCATGGAATCTGTAGCTGAGTCTCTGTGCCAGAGTTTTCCAAACTGTCTTGTGCATGCTGTCGGTCGCACTGTCAGAGTGGTGGAAGCTAATAATTTCAATCCTGAGCACATTTATTACATTTCTCACAAAAAGGCATACATATGTATCCACTCAGAATAACAGAATTCAGAATTCAGATCAATATATATACATATATACAGAGAGAGAGAGAGAGAGAGAGAGAGAGAGAGATACATATTGCAATCAGAGTCTACACTATATGCTATGTTTAGATTCTCTAGACTTCTGTTAATTATTATTTAATGGATTTTACTTTTTCACAAAAAAATTCTGATGAGGCTTATGATTGTTGTTGTTACTATAGCACTTAATTGTGGAAATGAGACAGATTTAGACTGAGGGCCAAAACACTCTTGACAAGAAAAGAAGTGAAAAGAAGTTTGATCTTGTTTTAATGTTCGTGCATTATATTAACCCTTACATATATAAATAAAACCAAGGTTTAGTAAACCCACTCTCATCTCATGACCTATTATTTCCGATACACCTAACACATGAAACTTGACTGGACAAATTCCAGGCTTTGCCACAGACGTTCCCTCCTACAGTTTGTGCAAAAACTTGAAAATCTATTAGAACATATTGTTAAATATACAGTAGATTTAAAAAAAAAAAAAAAAACATTTAAAAACCATTACAGCATTGATTATTAGTATGTAATACTTACAGTAAATTACATACATAAAATGATTAGTAAGTGATACTGTTAAAATTTCTAAGTGAAACTGACTATATATTAATATATTGGCCTTTGTAAGAATCCATTTCTACATAAATGAACAGCAGTGGCATGGTTTTAGAAAATCCGTGATATTTTCCAAATTAATAATCAATATGTTATAAAATTCAGTATGAACAGATTAAGATAAATTGACAATAAATGACGTCCCAAACCTTTTATACAAGTTGCAAACATTTGTATATGATTTAAACTAACACTATTCTCTTTTTTTTATATATTTATTTTTTTCTGTACATGTATTACATTGTTGGATTTTGAGTGAAAGTGTGGGAGAAAACTGGTATGTCTATGTCTGGGATTTTTTTAATACTATTTCCTTCCATTTTAGCCAAAATACTTTTTTATATCGAACCAAACTTTTGACAGAGCAATTATTAATAATTATTATAATAATGTAATTGGCAGTTTTTAGGCTAATTAAAATAATCCATCCTACTCATTTGGTTTTATTTTGAACAGTGTTTAGTAGCCACAGAAACAGTATTTAATGACCTGGAGTACAATCTTAATCTTAATTTAAAAATTTTTATATAA
>JAOVYU010000032.1:16355163-16368865 GCA_025674565.1 Synodontis membranacea | reverse complement strand
AGAGAGACAGAGAGAGAGAGAGAGAGAGAGTGAGTGTTGGAGGGATGAAGGGAGGGGCCCCAGCTGCACCTAGTCAAGCTTTTCTGCGAGGTTGGTACGGGGGGAGTAAGGGCAGCATAGGGTTTTGGAGCATCCGTGGCAAAACGGACTTTCCCCAAGTTGCTTGCACCTGGTCTGTGTCACGTGACTAATTACCAGCTCCTCATTGGGCGAGAGAGCGCTCTGGGGACCATCCCACCGCTGCGTTAAAACAATACGTCTGCTTAGCCGAGCAGTTGTGGTCATTATAGCCTCGGAAGGGGACGGTTAAGCAGCAAGTGGGACCAGGACACTCCCTAAAAAAAGATCTCGGGTCACAATATGAAACACCTGCTCATGAACGGCTTCAATAAAAGACGAAGAGGCAGCAGGCACTTCGCAAATGTGGGGACTGGGGGAGCTGCATAATTTTCCTACTATAGCTCCGAGACTCTTTCTCTTCCTTTTGTGGAGGGTCTATTCAAGCTCAGATTAGCGAGCACCTTCCCTTCATGTTTCACGGGTCCACGATGGAAAAATGCTCGCTGAGAAGTTAAACAGGGCAATGTGAGGATATTCATTGTGGCCAATATGTTGAAGAGAGAAAAAAAAAAAAAACGAATGAAATTAAAACCCCTCTTTTGTAAGAACGTTTGAGCTATTGGATCAGTTTATGGGGCATCCTTTTCATTTTGAAAATATAAAAGGTGTAAAGCAAGAATGCAGTTTTCCCCCTGTTACATCACAGATTATGAATGTGTGCCAGTTTTTTGTAAAACAAAACCCGAAATCCCTCGAACACCAATTCAAAACTGTTGCAAAAACAATACCATACACTTCAGTTAGTTGTTGTGTGAATTTGTTTTTCCTTTGCTATCGAAGTAAGTGTTTGAATGCACAATGTCCTGTGTGTTTGTTCCAAATCCGCATCTTCACAAAGCAGTATTAAACAAATACATAAAGGGCATGTTTTTTTTGTTTGTTTTTTTCAAGTGACAATCAAGCTATCAGTTTTAAGGTGCAATGATAGACTTAAGATTCAGTCATTTTCTACTTTGCCTTTAAAAAGCATATTTGCCTATTTGCAGACAAATGCTGGGATGTAAAACTATATTCTTTCCAATCATACAAATTAACATTAATAATAATATATATATAATAATAATAATGGTAATAAATTCCAAAATTAAAAAAAAGTGTAAAACATTCACATTATTTCTTCTGTTTCTATCCACATTGCAATTCATGTGGAAAAACAGCAGCAGTAAAAAATTAAAAAATAAATTAACAACCAAAAAAAAAAACATTGAGTTAAAATTTTCCCCATTTTAACAAAACTTTTATAAAATATATATGCATATATGTGTGTATATATATAAAAGAAAAAATCTGAAAATACTTCTTACTCTTTTTTTAGTAAAGCAAGCAGTGTCTTCTAAAATATCTGCTCGTTTTGATTTTTTTTCCATTTTCTGAAAAAAAGCAAGACGTACATGGGGCATACTGACCAATACTGACCAAACAAATGCTAAACTAATAAAAGTAGGTAAAAATCTAGTTAAAACCAATGCACCAAAAAAAAAAAAAAAAAAAAAAAAAAACCTTTTTAAGAGAAGATCCGGATGGCCTGGGTGACGAGCGTGTGGCAGACGGGGCACTCGGGATGGTTCAGCTCGCAAATGCGGATGGCGCACTCCATGCAGAAGAGGTTGTGGCCGCAGGGCACCAAAGCGGCCGTCACTTTGCTCTCGAAGCAGGTCATGCAGTCTCGGGTGGAGGTGGGCTCGCTGTGGGCGCGCCGAGCCTGGGCATGGTTTGACCCAATGCCAGGGGATCCGCCACTGCTGGTTCCAGAAGGTTCAGGAAGACCCGGAGACAGTCTGGTCAAGGGCAAGGGCAGGCCTCCGAAGCTCTTGGAGCGCTGCTGGACATAGTAGGCTACCTGTTTGGGATAATCAGGGTCACCCCAGCTCTGGGAACCTTCAGAACCAAAGTAGGAGCATGGCTTGTCTCCGTTGGTAGGGGCGGAGAAGTCGGATTTGCTGTAAATGCCCATACCAACTCCGACGCTTCCGCTTCCAGTACCTCCTAGCACGGCATCAGAGAAATTCTGGCGGTAGCTGCTAGCGAGTGGCTTGCGCTGACCACCCTGAAGCCCCCAAGCGTGCTGTAGGCGACTCTCCGGGCCACCGTTGGTGCTGTTCTCAGTGGCCAGGCAGTCGTTCTCATTGTTATGGTCATGGAGGGTGCCAGTGCGTGAGGCGATATGTGCCTCGATCTCCTCCCGCGCTCGCTCTGCGTTGCCCGGCGAACCGGTGATCTCGAAGACTGGGTCGCGATCACGGCTCGGCGTCACGATGTACGTGCACGTCTGCTGTTGGATGCGCTTGATAGTCGAGCCTTTGGGGCCCACCACCAGACCTACTACACGGTAAGGCACACGCACCTGGATCGTGGTCTGGCCTGGCAGCAGGGCGGGCGGAGAACCGTTAAATGACACGCCCAGCTTGTTCCGGGATGCTCGCAGCATGGAGAAGTGCTCAGCTGCTGAGATGATCTCGCGTCTAGCTAACGCCACGTCTTCCTTACGCCCGGTAATGAGAAAGACGGGCTCTTCACCCCGCACCGGAGTCTTGATGTAGGTGTTGGTTTTCGCCCGCAAGGCTTTGATTTTACAACCTGCGAAGTGAACGGAGTAGCGTGAGTGACCCTGATCAACAATTAAGTCAACAGGTGTCCACGTCGGTAGTTGAGAAACTGTTCATTTATTTATTTATTAAGGAATCAGTATCAATTATGCCACTAACTACTCTTAAGATTTATTAAGATGTTTTAAATAATTTTTAAAAAATGCAAAAAGTAATTTAGATTTACTTATAATGTAAAGCACAAAAATGTTTGAGATTAAAAAGAAAACACCTAATTTCCTTTTAATTACAGTACACAAAGCACATGATAATAATGAATTAAAATATTAAAAATGTCCTGTATATGATGACAATGAATTATTCCATGTCTAGACTAACTAGGTTTCATAAACTTATTGTATAAATTCTACACACAAAAACCCATCACATTTTCCCTAAATAATAATAAGCTGTTAATTTGGCGTCTTAAAAGGTCACCTTGAAACAGATCCTCATCTGAGGAACCTTTGAGGAAATGATACTCCATATCAAGCTGAAGTTTGCTGTACAGTTGTTTTTCCCCTTACTGCTTTTATTTTCTTAAATTGTCATTAAAATATTAACATTGAAATATTAAGCTGCTTATAATGATTATTAATAAACCATTCGTAACATTTTCCTGCTGTGACAGTAAACCAAACAGGCCCTTGAAGCTCATCGCTACCGTCTGAACAGTACTCATTCTTACATAATTAAATACATAAATAATTAGAAGAAATATTCGGGGTATTTTTGCAGGAATAATAAGCAACACTGTGTGTGTGTGGGGGTCAGTAGTGACAGTGGTACTCCAGATTTACGTAAGACAGAAATATTCACCTGTACAGTCTATAAGGCGCTACTTTGTCTATTTATGACATGCTGATTATGGCAATAAGAGGAAGGTCAAGTGAGGGCACAAAGCAAGGGATATGGGGCGTGCATGTCAAGTCACGCCTGCTGAAATACAAGAGCTCGAATAGAAATTCATCGTTCAATCCTTCTTCAAATATCACTGTAGTACTGTGTAAGAGAAGCTTTATTTTTTTTTTTTGGTGCTTCGTGTTCAGCATGTAGATCGTCCCTGTGATCTGGGATGCTTGTACAGCAAAGGCCGCTGCTGTTTTCTGGCCGAGGGGCCTGTTGTGTATCTGGCTCGTGGCTCGCTGTGTGTAACAGCCACTAAAAAAACACAACCTGGATGGAGTGTGTTGTCAGCGACAGTGTGGAGTGTGAGCACAGCCCTCCTGCGCAGACTTGGCAGGCGCTGCAGGTGAATGGAGCGCGTACTACGACCATTCAGACTTCAAGCACGCTGCTCAACTTGAACAATGAATGACGGCGGAGAGGCAATGAGTGAGTGGCATTCCTTATCTATTGATCAAGCTGATCATCAACATGTAAGCACATCTGCATTTGCACAGAAGGGAGGGGAAGAACAACAAAAAAAAAAAACAGAGCATTCACACTGCTTGCGGCTTCTGAATTTTACACCCGCCCCCTTTCCAGTTGAAGCGGACAAGTCCATGGTATAAATACAATAAACCATTGTTACCATTTCCTCCAGAGTGGAACAAAACAAGATAGACAAATCCCATCTCTAGCTGTGCGCCAGTTTGTCATTAAGGCACCAAATCAAAAGAAGCTCTTTCCAAAAAATCCACCTAATCAGCACTTTACAGTCCAGTCAATGCCCGGTGCTGCACTTGGACTGCCAGGCCCTGCCCCATGCCACTCCTCCTGCTCTCGATTGGAAATTCAAGGGCACACTTCACATCAACCGTCAAAACCAACCAGTATGAAAAAATGTACAAGCTTTGACCAAATCCAAGCAGTCCGCATGCACAGCAGACTTCATTTTTGCATGTTGGTTTGTATTTAGAGCGTGCACGTGCAAAGCCTGGGCGCCTTCCATGACCCCTGGGTACATGTGCATGGGTAGATAAATAGACAGATTGATGGATGGATTGATGGATGGATGGATTGATGGATGGGATGATGTATCGGCTGCCTGGGCGTGACCCTCCTCCTGTGAGCAATGACTCTGAGCTCACTCATCTTTATCTCTTTTTTTTATCTCTTCAGCCCCGAATAAACACTGAACAAAGCCAAAGGATACCTAACCCCAAGGAGCAACCCCTGAGTGAGATTAAGACACCAGACACAATAAAAAAAAAAAAATTAAAAAAAAAAAAAAGCTCCAGCAGTCCAACAGGGCTCAGTCTCCCATCTTAAACTTGCATGTTGTTTGCCCAACAATAGCATAACGTCATCCAGGAGGATCTCCTTACTTTTAACCGCCATTCAGACAGGTTTCCATGCTTCTCCTAAGGTTGATGAATAGCCTGATTTCAGTTAAACATCTCCACCTTGCGTCGTCGAACTGTCACTTTCGCGCCTTTTGTCTTGACAGCCGCGTCCTCCCTCTCTCTCTCTCCCTCTTTCTTTCTCTCTCTCTTTCTCTCTCCAGCAAGTTTGAAATGAACGAGCACTAAAGACGCAACTACGTTCATATTCATTCTCTAGACAACCTATAATAGACAAAAAACACTCATTGAAACCTGCATGCAAATCAAACACCCAGACCATAAAGGTTGGTTTTTTTTTTTCTTCTTCTTCTTTTTTTTTTCTCTTCTCCCCCGCCGTTTTTTAAGCCACGAGTTGTTTTGTTTTTTTTCCTGTCGACCCTGGCGCTCAGACGACAAAGGAAGCGCGTCTGCACACGGACACTGATGGCGCGGAGCTGGAACAACGAGACCACGAGGTTTAACGCCCCTTGCTGTTTTTTTTTTTTTTGTTTGTTTGTTTGTTTGTTTCCTTTGCAAAAATTTGTACTACATGTAGCACTGTGAATTATTATTATTATTTTTTTTTTTTAGCGCATGGACTGTAAAAATGTTACTGCTGAATGGCCACAATGTGAGCTGAATAACAAAACAGGACCACCACTCCCACTTTTTTTTTTTTTTTCCCCACTGACTATAAAAACAAGATCAAGACGTGTATATATTTAAAAGATGATGATGAAACAATCCGAGAAACAACATGTGACAGTTTGTAACAAGTTGAAACAATGTAAACAACCCCCGAGGTCTTTACCTTGCCTGCCCACTATTTCCGCCACATGTTCCGAGCTGGGCACTGGCACACACTCGGTGATGTTGCAGCTGCGCGCTTTGGTCTCAGAACCGGAGCTCTCGTACAGGGCGCACAACTTGCTCTTGCCTTGTAAGATCCCGGCATCTCCAGCGTTACCTCCTCCACCTCCACCACCTCCTCCGCCGACGCTGTTGGCGTGGCCGTGGCCGTGGTGGTGGTGGTTGTTGTTGTTGTTGTTGCTCCGCTCCTGAACTCCGGCGCCCTCCTCGCTTTCCCCAAGCCCGAGTAAGGAGAGCTGGCCCAGCGCAACCCGCAGCGCCCGCGACTCCTCTTCCTCCTCGTCGGGCGGCGCCAGGAGGCTCTCGGTACCGAAGCCGGAGGCGGCCAGTTCCGAGCCGTAGCCCCCATTTTTCTCCATGATCCCTGACAGCACCAGCAGGCTAGGCATGGCTAACAAAGAGTGTGAGACAAAGACGCGGAGAGCGAGACTGGAGAAGCAGCGCATCCGCCGCCCTCCTCCTCCTCCTCCTCCTTGCGCCCTCCCTTTGGCTGTTGGTCCCTCCCATAGACCCTCCCTCCCCACCACTCGCTCACACTGCTCTAGCTCCTAACGCTTTTCATTGTGCACAAGGCAAACAGGATACGAGCAGGGTTGCCAGATTCCCAATTTCCATCCCGACTAAGTATTGCCACATTTTACTTAGTCCAGATAAAACACTATGAAAGGCGAGAAGATTTCTTTAGTTACAGCAACTATAATGGAGTTAATAGGTATAAGGGAAAACTAAAATAAACCACTAAACCACTTTATTAGAAACACTATTACCACTAGTCATTCATGCAATTATCCAGTCAGCCATGTGGCAGCAGCAAAGTTCATGAAATCATGCAGGTAAAGATCTCGTGCTTCACTTACAGTAGTGTTCTCGTAAACATTGTAATTGTCGAAAATATCTTCACTGATGTTGGGGCTAGTTTGAGTATTGCGGAAACTGCTGATCATCTGGAATTTTTACACGCAACGATCTCTAGAGTTTACTCAGGATTGAGAGACATAAAAAAAAAACTCAAAAAGCTTACATCAGTTCTGCAGGTGGAAACACCTTGTTGATGAGAGAGGTCAGGCAAGAGGCCGGACCGGTTTAAACTGACATGAAGTCTACAGTAACTCAAATAATCTCAGAATGAAAGACACAATAACCTTGAAGTGGACGGGGTAAGACAGCAGAAGAGCACATCAGGTTCCACGCCGTTTGGCCAAGAACAGGCGCCTGAGACTACTGTCCAGTTTTGGTATTATGGCAGGTATGATTTTATGCATTGTGCTGTTGCCGCCTGATCTGCTGATTGGATAACTGCATAAGTAAGAAGGCCTATAAGTGTTCCTGAAAATAGTAAATTTAGTAAAAATAGTATGCAGTATGATGGGTGATATAAGAATAGTAGTGAGAAGTGCATAGAAGACAACAGTAATGTAAATAAGTGAGTCATAGAAAAAATAAACCGTAAGTAAACTGTGCTGTGTATACACTTCAGCACCAAGTTGCAAATATTGCAAATGCAGTGTGTGATTATTTAGTAATATGACCTGTGGGAAGAAACTGCTTACACAAGAAATATTACATAAAAAAAATGTAAGCTTATGACCATTAGATTTACAATGCAACTGGCACAATGCAAAGTGCTTGCTTTAATTACTCTGCTAAAATGTAATTATTATCAGGATACCCAGGACAACAATTTTCCTGTCTCTGAATCCTGGTTGAAGTGTATTTATGGCCTCCATCTATGGGCTTCACCCCCAGACTAATTTACAGCCACAAATCAACTGGCCACGTTCGTAAAAAACTTTGAAATACAAACCCGTTAGCTTGTATTAATTCCTCTGGGATTTATTTTACACTATTTATTTATTTATTCTTTTACACTATACTTGTACATATTATATTATATTATATTACTAATATTGACCTGAAATTTTGGAAAATAATTGAAATCACTTCCAGCCTGATCCATTGGTGTATTTTATACTGTGAATGTGTGATATGGGATGGACATCCCTGCTTTATTCTGATTAGTGTTGTGGTGGATCCAGAGCCTATTCCAGGAATACTGGGTGTGATGTGGGATATACCCTGGACTGGGTGCCAAGGCATCACATTGATTCACATACTCATTTGTAGCTAGTAGTAGTAACCAGAGCACCTAAATAGTAGTATTTATTGTAAAGATTTTCATAGTTCATTAAATAGAATAATATTTCTACCTGAAGATTTTGGCTTGTAAGTCTGCAGGATGCTCTTATAAGCTCTAATACAAAACTAACTATGTAAAAAAACTTTGGGTACCATGATGGCAAGAAGGTTCTGGGTTCGAACCCGATGTCCAACTGGGGCTTTTCTGAGTGGAGTTTGCATATTGTCCCTATGCCTGTGTCCTCTGACAGTCTGAAGACATACAGGTTAGGCCAACTTTCTACTCTAAGTTGCCCATGAGTGTGAATTGGCTGTTCATCTGCGTGCTAGCCCTGTTGGCTCCAGGTTCCCCATGATCCTTAATGGATAAGTGATACAGACAATGGATAGGATGGATGGCACTTGAGACTACAAAACAGGGAACTCTAATCTTGGCCCAACTCTAATCCTGGCCTGGCGAGCTGGGGTTCTGCACAGTACACACACCTGCTACACCTGGAAAGCCAGAGAACAAGCCATATTATCCTTGATCAGGAAAATCACCAAACTATGCTGGACTCTAACCCAACAGGACTGGAGTTTAGCCTGACACCCAGGCTGCCAAATTAGCTACTATCTGCCAGTATTTTTTTTTTCATCACGGAGCAATCTGGCAACACTAGATACGAGCCCGTCTGCGCCGAAGTGGGCGTGGCTTGGCGTGGCTCCGCCCCGTCTGGTTCACAGAGTCCGCTCCCTGCGGAGCTCGAACGAGCCGCTTTCTGCGCAGACCAGCGCGTCTGTTCCTCTTCCTAACGGCATTCCGTTACCGAGCTGCGAGCCTAAGCAGCCTGAGAGACACTGCACGACTTGAAACACGTGCTTTGTTCAAGACTCTCTTTTGAAGTGCCTGTTAAGTGTTAAAAAAAATAATAATAATAAATAAATAAAATAAAATGTAGCCTATTGTTCTGTAGCAGTTTACACTCATTCACTTCCAGGTGCGTTTCTCACCTCTGCGTTAATAACGCACAGACCGAGAACGCATGGGGACGCGCAACGCGTCTCTCGGCCATTTTTTTTATAGACCTGCGGCTTTTGATTTGAAGCGGCCACGCCTCACGCGCACCCGACACTGGAACAAATAAAGGAGCCGGTATGATTTTTTTTTTTTTTTTGGTGTGGGGGGCTCCGCCCACCTTTTACTGTCTGTCCGTGTTGCAGGGTGACCATGACTGCGTCCCGAACCATATCCAAAAATAATAGTACATCAAACCAGCCCCGTCGCCATGGCTACCTGGAGAAGCGCATGGTACCTTCTAGGCTTCACAACAGCTTAGAATAAATCCTATGTTTGCGCACTACTTCACCATGCTTTTGAATAAAGGAGGGTTCATTTTGGGACGTGGCCACCGTGGCGGGTTTGATTTTAGCGCTACACATCAGGGAGATGGTCTCCAGTGAAGAAGGAGGGAGAGAGGAAAGGAAGGAGGGAGGGAGTTTGTCAGACAGACGTTGCGGAACCTGCGCCGCAGAACCGACTTGTTCCTTTTTCTTTTTAGTTATTTATTTATTTATTTGTATTTTTTATTTTTTTTTTTTGAAAGAGCAAGACCGAACAAAGACCTAGCCCATGGCCATGACCACGCCAAATATTACTATTATTATTATAATCAATAATAATAATAATAATAATAATAATATGGAGTTCTCACCACTGCCATAAGGTCTTGATTATTTCGGCTAGGTTTCATTATCATTGATCATCTATCTATCATCTATCAGTTTTTCTACCTTATTATTATCTGATTCTTTTCTAGCACAACCCTTACTGCCTAGCAGATGACTTCTATATCACTGTAATGACTCGATAATACAGTGATGATTTTCTGTAATAAACTAGCAATTAACATCTGCACATCGTACGCTGCAGTTAACATCTGCCCGGATGATGAAATATAATAGCTACAACATCGGAATGAAAACATTTCTTTATCAAGCCAGATAGAACTGCATTAAATCATCATCATTATCACAACTTAAGGTTTCATCTGGCACCCTAAGGAGTTCTTCTGCTTGTACCTTTTGGGGTTAAGAAAGAATCTTTGCAAAGCCGTCCTATAAATAATATCACTTTTAAATAAAAGAGAACCCTTTTTAACCTGTTTAATAAAAAGCTGAACCGTTATCCATCCAAAGAACTTTTCATAACTCTCTTCCAGCATTATTATCATCATCGTCGTCACCATTATGCAGTAAAGTACGTGGAGAGCTGACCATCACTCGCATATGTTCTTCTTCCCCAAACAACTCAATATTTATGCCCATTATTTTGGAACGGAATGGTCAGTACTCGGCTGTCGATATGCTTTTGTCCGTATAGTTTACCATGCTATGATTCCGTCCCATTATAGTACCGAAGGTGTTGGAGCGTTACTCCTGTGCCTTCCCTGCCAAATGAAACCCTCTTCTAAAGGGTTCTTTAATTTCTCTTGTCCCTCTAAAGCAAGGCGACTCAATACTGATCCTGCAGTACCACTGTCCTGTACATCCTGAGGTTTGGTGATTAGCTGATGAGTTGAAGCTGCTGAGTTAGGAGAAGGGAATACACCAAAACACACAATGTAGGAGTGCTCCAGGACCTGGACTGAGAAGCAGTGTTCTATGGGGACCCTTAAGGGTTCTATATAACCTAATAATTAACGCTTTTTTTTTTTTTTTTTTTTTTTTTTTTACACTACACATAAGGTAAAACTTGGGGGAAAAAAATACCTAACCCATCCAATAAATAAATAAATTGATAAATAAATAAATAAATAAAAATAGTAACCCCACAATGATTAATCAAAGATAAAATTTCAAGTTTGTTAATATAATATGTAGTTAATATGTAATATGTACACTAAGGAATAAAGCATGGTGTGGCATGCTGTGTTAGAAAAATAATCAATGCTGGGGAGTTGATTTGCTCTGAAGATGATTATGATAAAATAACAGCACAAAGTGAAGTGTTTTATTCACCATATAACAGCAATTTGCCAACGATTACATTAACAAATTATTGTTAATTAAAGAACATCATACATTTTTCAGTTTATAGATCCACTTAGTGTTGTGGAATGTCTGTGAACAAGATTGCTCCTGTTATCACTTACACTATAGCAGCTGTAAATATTAGTTCCCTCAATAAGACAAATGTCATGTTGCAAAGAAACCACAGACTTTTTTTTCGCATTTAAGTAAAGAATTCACTATACAGGTCCCTGTGAACGAGCTGTTGCTATAGAAACAATAACATAGCAGAAAGAACACATTAATATAAATATAAAGCTGTGATTTGCAGCTGCACTACTGTCAGAGCTGCTGTTTATAGAGAAATTAATCAACTCCTACTAACCAATCAGAATCAAGAATTTAACTTTTGGATAAAATAGTTAGAAATGACTTGACATAGTAATTTATAAGCAAACAAACAAATAAACAAGGAGTGGGGTGACTTTAGGTTTAAACAATAGAGGGGATGAGGTTATTGTATTACACTAAAACACACATTTAGCTCAAGAAAAAAAAAGCTATTTAGCATATTAATTAGCTCCTTTTCCCCAAATGTAATAAAAAATTAATTTTGGAAATGCCCTAAAACCCATTTCAAAAACCCAAGGAGATGAAAGCTAAAATTAATCTTATCTTGACAGGCATCAAAAATCTGGCTACACCAAACTCCCCCCTCCCCAAAAAAAAAAAAAAAAAAACAGTTAACCAGACAGACAGCCAGTTGAATTTCAGCAGTGTACCTTTTCCTATTTCATTTTTTAATGTTATCGATAATAGATTTAATTAATATTAAAAAATGATGTCACCCTGCAGAGGATGAGAGAGAGCGACAGTTTCGGTAATTTTTTGTAATCCGTAGGCTTTACGTCATCTCTTAAATCAAGTCCTGCATATAAAACTCTTGTCAGAGCCAGTAATCTGGCATCAAACAGCTACAGAACTGAAGAATCGCATCTACCATGGGTTTACACCAAATGACCTGGAAGACTGAAGTAATACGTTAAAAAAAAAAATTAGTCTTTGTAACCCAAGCCCCTCCTACTTGTGACTGTAGCCACACCCACTCAGGGACCTGCACAGAGGGCAGGGGTTAAATATGGTTCTTAAATAGTTCACTCGGTATTCGAGACTGAAGCTGACATTCTGCACCTCAACCTCGTCATCATTTCATTGTAATTCCAGTATGATCATCAAAACATGACATCAACCCTCATATTGAGTCCTGAATATAAAACACTTTTGATATACGTATAAAGGATATAATAAGTGGTCGGATGTATTAAAAGGGTGCTGATCTAAGACCAGCTACCTGCGGTGATTATTCGGTAAGGCTGACTAACTGATTAGCAATCGTTCAGTGTGTTACAGAAAGGAGTGTGGTCATGTTGGATCAGGTACAGCGTCTAAGTGACAGTCCGGCTGTCCAAAAGGTCATCTGCCTTCACTAATGGTGTCCGCTGGGAACTCAAGGCCCAAATCAATATCAGCTATGGATCACGGATAGTGTTTCCTTCCTCTGCCTAGCCTCTGTGTGTGTGGTTCTTTTGTCCAAATCCCTGTCTCTTATTGCTTGTTTTTATGTCTGTTGGTGAGTCCATTCACGTTTCCTAATAGGTTAGCGCCAGGTTAGTGGGCTTCATGCGGTATTGACTCTTGTCTCCAAGACGATTACGTCACAGGTGATTAATCCTTAAAGCTCAGCCAGAGCTCAGTGTGCATATGCAGCGATGACCTAATATGACATCATCCATTAGAGCGCGTGTATGAATACAACAGCCTTGGGACGGGAAGTCATGTGACGAGGACATCCAGTCATCTGGTAGCTCGATGTTTATTATGGTAGGGATTATTACCAGTATTATAGCACAAGGGGCACAGTAATAAATAAATAAATCAATGGGAAGGTTTAATGCTTTTTTTTTTTTAAAGGTTCATCCAAAAAATTCATGAATTGACTGCTGAAGACGTCCTTCATCCATCAAGACAATCATTATACACGGTACAAAACTGTACAGTTGCAGCATTTTGTAGTCTCCGGCAAAAAAAAACATCCTCATGCTAGTTCAATAGGTCTGAACCATACCATCAGGATGAAGTCCTGTTTGAGAGGACATCTTCTTTCACTGCTTTTCAATTCACGACATGTGTTTAATTGCAGACAAGTCAATATACATGTGCATTATCCTTCAGCATCTCAGATTCTGTTTGTCTTTTGTGAGCTTCAGATTAGCTTCAATTCATGGCACATCCTTCATACCCTGACATAATCTCAGTAACAAGAGTAAATTCACCCAGAATGCATCAGGACTGGCTACTGACAATAAAGCATTAATGATAGAACACATTTTTATGACCCCTACAGACTGTTATAGTACATTATAACCATGAAAACGCAGAAGCGTGTAAGTACATGAAGTGTAGTCGGTAAATAATTGTCACTATTATGTTTCAGTGCCTCGTATTCCAGCACATTGACTTTGATCAAAGGAACAGTGACTGTAAAATTAAAGCGATTATTTTAATTAAAAACAATAGGTCTGTCATTTTAGCAATCAGAAGTAAACAGTAAAGTTCAGCTTCAAAGACTCGACTCAAAAGCGATCTATTTTTACTTAAAGTTAGGAGAAAATGCAAGTAAGAATCACTAAAAGGATGATAAATTCTGATGATAAATTAGTCACATTTTACCCA